>JAANDH010000194.1:20284-94825 GCA_011799765.1 Nymphaea thermarum | reverse complement strand
TCTCATTCCCACCATACATTCACATGTAAATGGAAAGCCAAATAACTATGCGTAAATAACATATGAACAATGTTCAAGGAAGGAAAGAGAGAGAAATGATGATGGAAAGAGAAAGATTCAACTAAGAGGAAGGACATGATGTAACTATGAAATGATATACCACCTCATCTTCTCATGTTTTCGGTGCACTTGAGTATAGTCTCTTGACTCTAAAATAGAGATTGAGAGCTATCTCATTTGGCCATAAAAAAATGAGGAAGATAGGAAAATAGAAGGAAGCAAAAGAACAACAAGAATGTATTCATGAAAAGAAAGAATATAATTAGAATGAAAGATCATCTCATCTTTCCATGTTCTCGGTGCACTTGAGTATAGCCTCTTGACTCTAAAATAGAGATTGAGAGCTATCTCATTTGGCCATGGAGAAATGAGGAAGAGAGGAAAATAGAAGAAAATGTAGAAAGAGAAACGATGTTATATATAATAAAAGAGAAAACATGATTCAATCATGAAATAAAAGATCCTCTCATCTTTTCATGCTCTCAATGCACTTGAGTATAGTCTCGTCTCTAAAAAGAGATTGAGCACTACCTCATTTAGCCATGAAGAGATGAAAATGAGGATAAAATGTAGAAATAGAAACAATGTTATATTTAGTAAAATAGTAAGCATGATTCAATCATCTCATCTCATCTTTTCATGCTCCCAATGCACTTGAGCATAGCCTCTTGTCTCTAAAAGAAAGAGATTGAGTACTATCTCTTTTAGTCATGGGAAGAGGAGAAAGATGAAAAAGAAAATTAACAAGAACAAGACTATATTGAAAATATGAAATAACAATAACAACAAAAATATATTCATTAAGGGAAAGAACAACAACAACAATAGTATATTAAAGAGAAGAAAAAACAAGAAGATATTAATAAAGAGAAAGAACAACAACAAGAAGAATATTTGAAAGAGCATGATTTAATCATAAAATAAAATATCATCTCATCTTCTCATGCTCCCGATGCACTTGAGCATAGCCTCTTGTCTCTAAAAAGAGTTTGAGTGCTATCTCCTTTGGCCATGGGGAGATGAAGATGAGAAGAGAAAATGAAAATAACTATAAGACTATGTTGAAGAAAAAGAAATAACATAATAATAAGACTATTAATGAAAAGAAAGAAGAGAGAAATGGGAGGGATGATGGTTACATACCTCTAATGANGTAGCTTGCTTCAAGTTGGAGAAGGGAATGGAGAGAGAAAGGGGGAGAGAGAGAGAACTCAAGAGAAACTCTAAGTCTTCTAGTGAGAATACACTAGAGTTTCTCCCAAGGACCAATCTTACCCAAGAGGGAGGAAATGGGGGGTATTTATAGAAGATTTTGGAGCCAAAACCCTAAATTTGAATTTTTTTTGAATTTCTCTCCTTTTCCATCCGAATTTCACATAATTTTAAAGTATTTTGAAAAAGAAATAACCTAAAAAGACTAAAATCACCCTCTAAAAGGAGTTTCTTTTGTCAAAAGGAGGGGCAAATGAGTCTTGCCCACCAAAAGACTAAAATTTCCCTCTAAAAGGAGTTTCTTTTATCAAAAAGAGGGGCAAATGGGTCTTGCCCACCGAAAGACCAAAATTGCCCTCTAAAAGGACTTTCTTTTGTCAAAAGAAGGGGCAAATGAGTCTTGCCCACCAAAAGACTAAAATTACCCTCTAAAAGGAGGTTTTTTGGTCAAAAGAAAGGGCAAATGGGTCATGCCCACTAAAATACTAAAATTACCCTCTAAAAGGAGGTTTTTTTGGTAAAAAAGAAGGGTAAAATAGTCTTAAATGATCTATTTGGATCTGAACTTGGGTTTTGGATCTGAAAGTAGTATTTCGGATTTAATTTGGATCTAAAATTTGTATTTTGGATTTAATTTGGATCTAAGAGTTGCATTTTGGATTTGAATCTTGTGCTTAAATTTGAATTTCGCACTTGGATAAAACATCATATTCTTTTGAAAAAAAAAAAAAATTTGGGGTGATTACAATACGTCAAGATATATGCTAAAATGCAGAAAAATAGGAGACACCAATTTACGTGGAAAAACCCCTAATAATGGGGTAAAAAACCACGGGCAAGAGAGACTTATATTTATACTTCAAAGAGGCAGTACAACTACGTTATTCATCTTGCAGAAAATAGCATAAATCATTCTCAAGAATGAATGCACAAGAAAACAACAAGAAAAGAGATCACCATATTTTCTTCTTTTCTTTTCTTGTTTTCTTCACTTTCTCTCTCTAAGCTTGAACCCACACGGCTGCCCAAACCCACAACCGTGCTCTTCTTCCTCTTTCCTCCTTGCCTTCCTTCTCCCCTTCTCTTCCTTCCTTCTCCTTCTCCTTCTCCTTCTTCTCTTGCCGTGAGCAGCCACCAAAGAAGAAGCCTTCTTCTTTTTCCCCAAAAGAAACAACGAGAGAGAGACGTGATAGAGGACGCGTGAGAAGTTGGGGCACCGTCGGGTGCCCTTTCCTCCATCTCTTTTTCACCCGGGTCGGGTCCTCACTTGAGGCTGGACCCGACCCAACAAACTCCCCCTCCAGCCTCAAGAGAGGGATCATACCTGCAAAAAGAACAAAATTAATACACTGCTTTAAAGGCAGTCATCCTAACTAAGTCTCTACACAAGTCATGCTTCTCTTTAGGTAGAGACTTCGTCATCATATCTGCATGATTCTTCTCTGTCTGTATCTTCTCTAACTGAATCAGTTTCTGCTCAAGCACATCACGAATCCAATGAAATCTGACATCAATGTGCTTGGTCCTTGAGTGGAACGCCGAATTCTTCACCAAATGTATAGCACTTTGGCTATCGCAATGCAACACATAGGTCTTCTGACTAAGGCCTATATCATGAAGAAAACTTTTCATCCACAACAACTCTTTACAAGCTTCTGTTGCTGCAATATATTATGCCTCTGTAGTGGAAAGAGCAACACACTTCTGCAATCTAGACTGCCATGATACGGATCCCCCTGCAAAAGTAAAAACATAACTAGAAAGAGACTTCCTAGAGTTCAAATCACCTGCCATGCCTGCATCAACAAATCCTTGTATCTCTGGGTTAGATTCACCAAAACATAAGCAGTAATTGGAAGTACTTTTCAGATACCTTAGGATCCACTTCACTGCTGCCCAATGCTCCTTGCCTGGATTTGACAAGAACCTGCTAACTACACCAACTGCATAAGCCAAGTCTGGGCGGGTGCAAACCATAGCATACATGAGACTCCCTACTGCGGAGGCATAGGGTACATTCTCCATTCTTTCTTTCTCATCTGCTGAGGATGGACGTTGCTCATTTTCCAATTTAAAATGTGCTGCTAAAGGTGTACTTACTACTTTGTCATCTTTCATGCTGAACCTGCTAAGCACCTTCTCAATGTATTTCTCTTGTGATAACCACAACTTCTTGGTCTTCCTATTACAAACAATCCTCATGCCTAACAATTGTTGTGCTGACCCCAAGTCCTTCATATAAAAGAACTTGCCCATATCCTTCTTCAATTGACTAATCAATTGACAATCCTGCCCAACAATAAGCATGTCATCTACATATAACAATAAGATAATGAAGTTACCTGATGAGAACTCTCTGATGTAGACACAATGATCTACTGCTGACCTGCGATACTTTTGATTTATCATAAATGAATCAAATTTCTTGTACCACTGTCTAGGTGCCTGTTTAAGTCCATACAAGCTCTTCTTCAACTTACAAACCATGTGTTTCTTCCTGGCAACCACAAAACCTTCTGGTTGTGTCATGTAGATTTCTTCATCTAGATCTCCATGAACAAAAGTAGTTTTTACATCTAACTGCTCCAACTCCAAGTCTAGACAAGCCACCAAACCAAGTATTACCCTGATAGATGACATTTTAACAACAGGAGAAAAAATTTCATCAAAATCAATACCTCTTTCCTGCTTGAAACCTTTCACCACCAACCGAGCTTTGTATCTCAACTTGCCTTGACCTTCATTTTTAAGCTTGTAGACCCACTCGTTCTGCAACACTTTCTTACCTTTTGATAGCTCTACCAAATCAAAAGTGTGATTCTTATACAAAGAATTCATCTCTTCCTGCATAGCTTGATTCCATTCATCTTTATGCACATCATCTAGCACCTCTGCATACCATTCTGGCTCTCCACTATCTGTAAACATAATATATTCATTAGTAGAATATCTAGTAGATGGTATACGTGTTCTTTTACCTCTTCCCAATTGCTCTTTAATTGGTTCTGAATGAGGAGGAAGCTCCCCCTCCAACTCATGCTCATGATCAGTTTGAGTCTCCATAGGGCTGCCATCTGTATACTGCTCATCTGCCTCTCTTTCTTCTTCCTCTACATCTTCATCAGTCTCACCATGCTCAGATGAAAGTTCTTCAGGTTCTGCATAGGTTGGCTCATGAACACCACTACCATTCACACCTGACTTCATGTTACCCATGACATCCTTAATCGTCTGATCCTCTTTGAAGACAACATCACGACTCCTGTAAATTTTGTCATTCTTTGGATCTCATCACCTGTAACCAAATTCATCATCTGCATAACCAAGAAATATCAGAGGAATAGCTTTATCATCTAGTTTGGTCCTATGTTCTTTAGGTACATGCATAAAAGCTTTACAACCAAAAACTCTGAGGTGATCATACTTAACCTCTTCACCTGACCAAACTCTTTGTGGAATATCTCCATCTAGAGGCACTGAAGGAGACCTGTTTATCAAATAAACTGCAGTACGCATTGCCTCTGCCCAAAAATACTTTGGCAACTTAGAGCTAGATAACAAACTTCTAACTCTCTCAATTATAGTTCTATTCATCCTTTCTGCAACTCCATTATACTGTGGAGTATAGGGAACTGTCTTTTCATGTCTAATACCATGCTTTAGACAATAATCACGTAAAGAAGATGCTATGTACTCACCACCATTGTCTGTACGCAGTCTCTTCATCTTCTTTCCGGTCTCGCGCTCCACCGCTGCATGAAAAGTCATGAAGATACTACTTACTTCACTTTTGCTTTTCATCGTGAAGGCCCACACCTTTCTCGATGCATCATCAATAAATGTAACAAAATAGGATGCTCCACCTTTTGATGTCACATTTATAGGTCCACATACATCTGAATAAACTAAATCTAATACATGTTTAGTTTTTGAAGAGTGCTTTTTCTGAAAGGAAACTCGATGCAACTTACCAACCAAACAATGATCACATGGAGATATCTGTGCACCATCTGTCTTTGGTAACAAATTCTTCTTCGTGAGCAAATCGATCCCTCTTTGACTCATGTGACCTAACCTCTTATGCCACAAATCTGACGAAGTACCACCAATAACTGCATTGACATCCACACTACTGATTCGAGTCTTCATCCCATACAAAGAGCCAAATCTGTCACCTCTAGCCAACACTAGTGCCCCTTTGGTCAGTTTCCAATCTGTCTTACTAAACGAAGTACAATATCCATCTTCACTCAGTCTTCCTGCAGAAATCAAATTCATTCTCAAGTCTGCAACATGTCTCACATCTTTCAAAGTCAACTTGCATCTTGTGCTCGTATGAATGCAAACATCTCCTATCCCAACAATCTTCGAAGTGTCACTGTTGCCCATGTGAACTACTCCAAAATCACCTGATCTGTAGGATAAGAACAACTCTCTACATGGTGTGGCATGATATGATGCCACTGTATCTAAAATCCATGTAGAATCACCATTTTGAACTGTAAGACAATTATTTTCTTCAGATAAAAATAACACTACCTCATCATCTGCTGCAGTATACTCTTTTGGCTTCACATTCTCTTGAGTCTTCTTTTTCTGTTCCTTTTCTTCTTTCCATTTTCTGCAATCAATCTTCTTGTGCCCTGGAATACCACAGTGAAAGCATTTACCTGTCATCTTTGGTCTTGATTTGGACCTAGAGTTTGACCTGTCCTGCCATTTGTTACGGTTCTTCTGTCTGCCCCTGTCTCCCATCACTAGCACCTGTGAACTAGTAGCACCAAGAGACTTTCTCCTTGTTTCTTCATTTAGAATGCTACTGGTTACATGCTTCATCGTAAGCACACCATCTGGAGCGGAGTTGCTCAAAGGAACAACTAAAGTCTCCCAACTGTCGGGAAGAGAACTGAGCAATAAGAGTGCCTATAACTCATCATCTAATATCATTTTCATGGCTGACAACTGATTGATTATGCTCTGTACTTCATTCAAATGCTCTGACACTGGTTTTCCCTCTCTAAGTTTCAAGTTGACCAACTGCCTAATCAAGAAAGCTTTGTTCCCAGCTGTTTTCCTCTCGTAAAGATCATGCAACTTCTGCCATAACGACTTTGCACTCGTCTCTGCGGATACCAAATGAAAAACACAGTCATCTAACCATTGTCTGATTGTGCCAATGGTTTTCCTATCCAATAACTTCCATTTTTCATCTGTCATATTCGTTGGCTTCTGGTTTTCAATAGGTGCATACAAATCTTTACAGTACAACAAATCCTCCATTTTGGCTTTCCATATGGTCCAATTGTTCCCATTTAGAGAGACCATCCTAGTGGGGGTCGACTCCATCCTTCACTAAGAATGCACACAACCAACCTGGCGCTAACTTGGCACTAACCTGTCTCTGATACCACTTTGTTATAGTCGTATCCCCCAATAAGAATGCTCAACAACAATAAAAGAGGCCAAACCAATATAAAATTGTTGAAATTCGGAATTATAGGGCAGCGTGCATAAAATCAAGTTTCCAACACCACTATTGCAGAAATATACGTCAAGATATATGCTAAAATGCAGAAAAATAGGAGACACCAATTTACGTGGAAAAACCCCCAATAATGGGGTAAAAAACCACAAGCAAGAGAGACTTATATTTATACTTCAAAGAGGCAGTACAACTACGTTGTTCATCTTGCAGAGAATAACATAAATCATTATCAAGAATGAATGCACAAGAAAACAACAAGAAAAGAGATCACCGTATTTTCTTTTTTTCTTTCCCTTGTTTTCTTTACTTTCTCTCTCTAAGCTTGAACCCACACGGCTGCCCAATCCCACAACCGTGCTCTTCTTCCTCTTTCCTCCTTGCCTTCCTTCTCCCCTTCTCTTCCTTCCTTCTCCTTCTCCTTCTCCTTCTCCTTCTTCTCTTGCCGTGAGCAGCCACCAAAGAAGAAGCCTTCTTCTTTTTCCCCAAAAGAAACAACGAGAGAGAGACGTGAGAGAGGACGCGTGAGAAGTTGGGGCACCGTCGGGTGCCCTTTCCTCCATTTCTTTTCCACCCGGGTCAGGTCCTCACTTGAGGCTGGACCCGACCCAACAACTATGTGAGAGTCTATGGATTGCAATTGTTTTCAGCAAACGTTACACAAGTAGGAGAGCGTTGACATGATTTAGTCATATTGGCTGAGCTTGGAAGTAGTGATTAATTTCTAATCGGGTATATTAGTTCAATTACTAGCTTAACGGATGGAAGAGGCGATACTTAAAAAGTATATGCAGTAAATCCACTGCAGTAAATGAGAATGAAATAACGGGGAATAAGTAGTGTTCACCTTCTTCATTATTTATTTTTTTCTTCCACATAAACAATGAGTTGAATCTGGTCCATGATCTCAATCCATCAGATCTTCAACAAGAACATTTTCCACTTAAATTGGTATGTATTACCTTTTTTATTTTTTTTATTTTTTACATTAATTCCATTGTAACTTATGCACTTGAGGTGGTTGGTGCATATGATTTGATGCTGAGAGGTTGTCTTCTTTTATGTGCATATGAAGTGTCTGCTGAAATTCTTAAGTTACTTACCTTTGTATTTTAGTTCATCTGGTCCACATTTGGCATCTGTAAACAAATTTACTTTTGCTTCTCTATCTCTTGCGTGAACCTTCACAATGACTCTAGATCATTGGCTTTCAATCTGTCCAATGTTCATGACAGAGCATTACCAACTCCAGTTGATCTTGTTCACCGGCTCATGTCCACTGACAACGTATATTAAAAAGGTTGACATTGTATACTGAAAATGATCCGTTTGATATGTATAAAAATTTTGTTTTTCATTTCAAGTAATACCAATGTGGAGAGTCTTTAGACGCCTGATGCCTCAGTTTTCCTCTTCTGGTTCCACTTCCTGCATCTACTACAATTGATTGTGCAACATTCAGAATTTGGAGACGTCCAGAAAAGCAGAATATGATGGGAATTTTCGTTAGAACATGAACTGTAGTATCACCTGTTTCATTCTTCTTTTGTGGAAAGTGCATCTAAGTATCTCTCAATTCGATTGATGGCGCCGTGTGCATGCAAGTTTGTGAGTGTTCTGCTTGGGGCATTTAATTTAGAGAGAATTAAGAGTTTGATGACTTGTGTCTCTTTTTTCTGCACGGGCACATAACATTATTTAAATTTGTGGCCTTTCATCTTTGGTATATAAAGAATTAGGAGGTTGGGACTTGTTGAGCAGTCATATCAATAGTATTTTGCTTTGCATGCATGGGTCTTGCCCATCCTTAATTCAGAATACTAGAAAATTTTTTGTAAAATTAGAAGATATAAAAAATACATGGTAAGTTTATGAGATGGACAGCCAAACCGCACACTTTCATATAGCCATGTTCATTAGCAACCATCAATATTTTTAGCAGATTTCAAATAGGATATCCCCATAATGGCTTTCAATTTGGTAAATCATTGACAACCGATCTTGAAGTGCATCACAGTTAAATCATGGCAGAAGTTGTATGCAAAAAAAAAAAAAAAAAAGAAAGAAAGAAATCATTCAATTTTACTTTAAACAGTCCAAAGTTTGAAAGCAGAGCATGGTAGATGAGTAATTTTTTTGGCTCATGTATTTTTTACATCTTTTATTGTGCATTTCTTTTATCGTATCTAGATCTTAGGTTGATTGTATTTATAGAGATAGAAAGACCAAGAGAGAGAGTATTTTTAATTGGATGGATGTTTTTTGTTAAGCATTTTATTTCATTATATGTTGATTTTTTAAGTCTCCCGTGTGTAGAGAGAGAGAAAAAAAAGTGAATATTTAATTTGCTTATATTTTTAATATGTTTAAAAATCTATTTTTCTTCACCGTATGTGAAATTTTATATCGAGAAAGAATATTTGTAATAGTTCACATGTTTTATCATTTGTTTGAGAGAGAGAGAGAGAGATAAAAATATATGTTAAAAATGTCACCATGTTGAAAATTGTCTTTGCAAACAAAAGTTAGACAGAATTACAACTTATTCATATGAACAAAGAACTTTTTGTTCTTAGGACACTTATTCTAAGGACAAATGTTTCTTGCAAATGTATGTCGACCCCTATTTTTCTTCTTAATTCATCACATGCACATTTGTCTGAGTCAGATAACTGATTGGCTTCTTTTTAAGCTGGTTCCAATAAGTGGGGGAGGTGGTGATTAGTTCTATATGTAAGCAGTACTACCAATAGCTTAAAATTAGCTTCTTTCATACACACCTGTAAATGTGCACTCCAACTGTACATATTTCCATGCCGTAAGGAATATGGAATCTGAATTTTATAGTTGAAGGCTTAGAAAAGCTTACCAATTCAAGTGATCATCACTTCAGATCTTCGCTACCCTCATCCGGCTTCCTTTTTCGCATTTTATCAACTTAAGTCGCTTGGTATTGATCGGTTTCTTCCTGAACTCTTCCGAGTCTTCTGGCACTGTTGCCAGCCTGATGTCAAGGTCTTCTTTCAAGAGTTTGGTACCAACTCCACCCTTCTTGGGGAGTTTAACAGAGCTGTCTATGTTATTATTCCTAAGAGGGCAAACCCCTCAAATGTTTGAGACTTCTGCCTCCTCCATGTGTCCGACTTTGAACCAAACTTGCGTGATTTGGTTCAAGTCTAGTTGCCGGGGCTTCGATGGCCATTTCCTTCATTGGGTCTATCGATCAGTTCTTCTCATTGCATCATGCTACCCTGTTCAGGTCTGCAACAGATTCTAACTTTTTTGACGTGTTGCCGCTCCCTAGCTTTTACGGTTTCTCTACCATTCAATATGCAGACGATTTCATCATCTTTGATTTTGCTTCCCTGCAGCAGCAGATTGTAGAATTTGGTGGTTGCTTCAGCTTTTTTAGTCAGCCTCTGGGTTTCAATTAATCATTTTGTCAGTTGTCACTCTTTCATGTCCATCCTATGACTGCACTTTTTGCAGAAGCGGGCTTTGGCTGTTGCAAGATGGGCAGGCTAAGGGCCTGTTTGGTAGGAGGGAAAGGGAGGGAAAGGAAAAGAAATGGAAGAGAAAGGGAAGGGAAATGAATGAAATGGAAAGGAATGGAAAGAGTTGATTAAAAAGGTTGTTTGGATAGAAAGGGAAGGGAAATGAATGAAATGAAAAAAAAGACTAAATAGCACATGAATTTAGAAATGGGTGAAAGAAAAGGAGGGGTAGTGTGGGAATAAAAAACTCTTCTACTTACTTTTTTTCCTTTCCTTCCCAATCCGTCCGATTTGGAAGGGAAGATATTTACACTAAACAATCCCTCCCTTTCCTTTCCTTTTCCTCCCCTTGCAGCCAAACACGCTTTGCCCTTTTTCCTTCCTTTCCCTTCCCTTGCAGCCAAACACACTTTGCCCTTTTTCCTTCCTTTCCCTCCTTTCTAATTAGTCAACCAAACAAAGGAGAGATTGCTCAATCCCCTCCCTTTCCCTCCTACCAAACAGGCCCTAAGGTTCTCCCCTTCACTGGTAGAATCACCTTGGTCCAGCATTGTCTAGCCTCCATCCCGCTCCTTGGTGTTGGTCTTTATAAGCCATAGGTTGCCACATTCACTAGTCTCAATCGTCTCCTCTAGCGCTTTTTTGGGGAAGTGAGCACCCCTCGGATTATCTTGTGCGTTGGGGGGTTGTTACTCACCCTTTGTTCTTTGGGGCTTTTGGCATTCCTGACCGATGACGTACTTATAATGCCTTTCTTGATCTAGTCACTTCTGACCAGCCCCTTTTTCTCTCTTTTTTTTTTTGGGGTCAAAATATGTACTTCCCACCCCTCACACATGGCACACCCTTAGACCTATTACTTCTGTATCACATATCTGAAATAACATTTTCTTTGCTATGCCGACTTTCACTCACTTGTCCTACCTGTCTCCAAACCATGCCCCAACTTGGCCCATTTCATCTTCTGTCTGATTCACCTTCGCCTCTACTTTTGGCTCGGCTGTTCCATGACTCCCTCGTCATGCCCTTCGGTTTTTTGACCCTTCACCCTGTGTCATGTTCTTTGTTTGTCTCCTTCTTGCTGGTCACATCAATACCTTATATTATTTTGAGTGCCTTGTGATCCACCTTACTAACCAGTGTCCTCTTTGCTGTGAAATCGAGACACTACTTTGTTGTTGACTGCCATTTCTTTTGTCCCTTGCGTGTTAGCGCTTAGCTTTCTCTACCCCACACCCTCCCCAATCCTGTGGCAGCTTCTTTTCTTTTTTCCTTTACCTTCGGTCAACATTGGTTGGTAATTTACTTGGCAGTCTTGAATCATCTACTATTGGTGACAGGATTAGGAAGAGCGCAATAATAGTATGTTCAAGAACACATCAGCGAGTGTTGCTTCAATTGGATGCACTGTGAAGGTAGATGTCCACCTTGCTCTTTGCATTGGCCGCTGGATGACTTTCGCTTCTGACTAGCTCTCTCTCTTCTTGTTTTTGTTTATTTGGTCTCGCTTTCTTTGCTAATGTTTCTCTTTTGTCATTTTCATCTTTTTTCTTTTGATACTATTGCTTGGTGTTGCCTTATCACCACATTTTGTTATGAATTTTCATTTTTCTTGGCACAAGCTTCTTGTGAACAACAATGGAGAAAGCACAAGGAATGTAACTCCATTGAATTGAATTGCTTGGATAGACTAAAGGGAGATTTGTTTATAAAAGGATTTAGAAGAATGACGAAGTTACTTTAGCCGGAAAAGCACAGTTTAGGGAAAAGCATGATGTAATTGCTCCTAATTTAGACTTCATTGCCAACAGAGTAGGTCTGCCACTAACACCTGTTTGGTTGAAGGAAATGAGTGGAAAATGAAGGAAATGAAATAGGAAAGGTGTTTGGATGGAGTGAAAGGAGAAGGTAAAGGAGAGGTCCATGAAAAATGTTTGTAGATAAGAGGGAAAAGAAAGGAAGGAGAGAGAAAAGAAAGGAAAACTGCCTTTGTTTTGAATCTCTCAAATGGGGAGATTTGGATGGAAAGGAGAGAATTCATTTCAAAAGCCTCACATGCCCAACATTTTCTGCTCCTGCGCCCCACAAATAAGCACATCCTCTCTCGCTCTGCTGGTGAGCAGCTGATTGCCGACAATCTCAAGGTCTAAACTAAATGAAAGAAGAATCTGATTCAAAGAAGAAACTCTCATTGGCGGCGCACAGGCGGTCCTTTTGTGGCATTTTCTAATCCATATTTTTCGTTAGTCTTTGTTTGGTTTTAAAAAGGAAAATAGATGAACATGAAATTGCAAAAAAATTAATATGAAAAATATGACTTGCAAACTTTTCTAAAATTGAAAAAAGTTTAAATATAACTTTAACGTTCTTATAATTTCAAATATAACCTAAATTTAAGCATTATAGTAAAATTAGGTCCTGCACAATGATAAGAAAATCAAAAACATGATTTTTTTTTCATTATTTAAAGCTATCAATCTCTAAAATTATTTTTTATAAATCTAAAGGAATGCTAAAAAATTAAGTACCAGAAAGATCCCATGAATTTTCTAGCTAATTACCATGAAGTATTTAAATTGGTTATTTTTTATTAAATAAAAAATTAAGTTAAGTACAATATTTTTTTTTAGAAATAGACATGTAGCACTATCGAATCGGGGTCATGTAATCAAATATTTTTACTTAGATAATAAGTTCAAGTGTTAAGGGCATTATTGTAAATCAATTTAAATTGTCTTTTCCCTTTCTTTTATATCTAAACAAGCTTTTAGAATAATCTTTTTCCTTTCCTGTTCTTTCCCTACCAATTTTCTTTCAATTCATTTCCTTTAGATCTTTTCCAAAAGTCTCCCTCCATCCAAACATGGCAAATGATCTAGTCATTAAATATAGGAAACAACAAAAACATTTCAACCGAGCCTTCGATGCTACCTATTGCAAGCCTTGCGAATCCGGTTATATGCACCACAGTGGTGCTTGAATTTTCATGCGGCAGTCTAGTTAATGACTGAAATAACCTTACTTCACACAGAAAAAAAAAACACTTTTTGTAAAGATAAAATTGAAAAGACTGTAGAAGACATTTCTTTTTAATAAATTACGAAAATGTCCTTCCCTGATTTACTATCCAAGCCTTGTTGCTAGAGTTGGGCACTGGGCTGGCATGGCCGGTTCACTCTTGGCTGCTAGATCTGCTGGGGTAACTTCTTCCTGAGGCAGACGAACATGCTACAATAAGTGGGTGCAGGCAAGGGTGGAGAAGGGCGTGGGGCCATACTGAGGTCTGGACCATGAGATAGCCTCCTTAATGTGTACGATGGCTCTTGTCAAATGTGGCAGGTAGGAGCCGGTTCAAAGGTAGAGAGATAGATGCAGGTCAAGCTGGGACGACATCAACCCACTCCCCTTAAAATGGGCCTTCTTCACAAGACCCAACGGTGCACGTCTTCTCGCATAATCCATGGTAGAAGGCATGCCAATATCATGAGGTTGCCGAATAACATCTTCATGCCAGTCGGCAAGTAGTGATTGCCTTGGCTAGAGGAAGGTGCAGCGACGCATGAAGGATGCTCAGATGGGGCTTTGCCAACATGTGAGGCGATGAGGACCATAGGTGCAGGAGCGGAGCTAAAAATTTTTCATGATGAGAGCTGAATTAAGGTTTTAAAATTTTGTTAGGGGCTGAATATCATTTTCCAATATTTTTATATAGGAGAAGCGAAATTTTCTATAATTTACATGTTTTTTTTTTTTTTTTGTGGATTGTAGGGCAATTGTGCGCCCCCTCCCTGGCTCTGCCCCTGCATAGGTGAGAGCAGACTGATGAGCTTGTCATTCGCCTATAAAGGGTTCCCTCATAGCCAAGAGATGATGACTGTGTCCATAGATCATTTTGCAAGTGTTATTGTTTAAACTTCGGCCATGGTGGATCATGGAATGGCTCTCCGTGATTGTCACAGCAAGCCAGGGCTGAGGTTTCACGGGTGGCATGTCTATAGCTGTACCAGTTAAGGTCGCAGTTAAGCCAAGGTGCGGGCCGCTGAGAGATGCTTGTTTCAAAGGACTGCTTTGGCATGGATCTGGCAAACAGCGAATGGAAGCAACACACAATTTGAGTTGTTTGTACAGCTGCCGCAAACACATAGTAGTGCACTCTTGGAATGGCTTAATCGTGGGGCTGTGTGGGCTTCCTTTGCTTGAGTTGGCCTAGGACGTTAGCCAACCTGAAATTTTAGAAGAATATTTTGTTAATCTTAGTATCTTCAATTTGATATATTAATTATATAAAATGTTTACAAAACCCTCAATTTTACCTTAATTTTTGTCATCGCCGGATTCCATAGCATTGTGGCCGAATTTTGGCTTCAAATTTAGACCACGTTTAATTCAAGTACACATATACTTTTTCATATAATATTATTTTGATTACTTGTCATTTGAATGTTTTTTTGATGTTTGAATGTTTGCTGTCCTTAGCCTTTTTAACCACCCATAAATGTTTTCGCCGAATTGTTTAAATGAGTGAAAAGTTATATTCTACCGATGAGCTGTCCTGGTAGAATTTTACCGAAGGTCACTAACATGTTGAAGAACGCCGTTAATAGTCAATGTTTACCTACGTTTAGGTCTCGCTGGTGATACCTTACATTGATGCTTTGTCCTGTGTATCGATGATGATTTTTACCGACATTCCCTTTATCACAAAAGAACTAAATTTCGGTCAAACCATTACTGACACGCTTTCTATTTTCACCGTGGCTGTCAGTAATCCTTAGGTTTTTTGTAGTTCTAGCTGAACTCTTGAGCAAGGCAGTCCCCAGCCCAAGGCGACCCCTACGTCCCCTGCCCACGGCATTATTTGCTTGGCGTCCCCTTCGAGTCAAGCCCAGCCCGGCCTCCCCTGTTATGCCCTCTTCTAGGAGCAACGCCAGGTCGACCGCTATCATGCCAAATTTCTAGTCACTTGACACTACATAAAAATGTACATATTAAAAGCGTATGTGCATCACCATTCTCACAACTAATCCAAACTAAATTTTCTATTTTTGAAAATTAGGAAATAGCATATTCAAGCTGAGTTTATTCCATAAACAAAAATCTAATTTTCGAAGAGTCTTCCTCCTACCTGTGCAAAATTGGAAAGAGAAGACCACTATGGCTTGGAAGAAAATGTTGTTCATTCGTCTATGTTATTCAATGTTTTATTGACGCATGCAAAGAAAAAAAGGCGAGTGAAGCCTGAATGGTTTCCTTACTCTTTGGATGAGCAAGGAATCAAACTTCATTATATCATCAAATCGATTCCACCAAGAATCGGATTCACTTTATGAGTGTGATCTATATTGTAAATGGAATATATTGTAAAGTTATACTTTCTTCCAATTGTAATAATCAATCGATATAAACTCAGGAGGTCGGAGTAAAAATCAATTGCAACCAGGAAAAAGAACACCAAATCCGATTGCAATCACAAAAGCCATTTATAGGAGTGAAGAAATACAGAAATATAAATTTATGAAAGAAATGCAAAACATTATTCCAAGAAATTCCACATGAGAATCGAATCAATGATGAAGACGGCAAAGAAATGAAGAGTCTCAAGATGATTGGAGAAGGCAATAAAGGAGGGAAGCCAAAAAAAAAAAAATCCAGATCTCTCTTCCATGTCTGGAAGTCGACGCAAGGAATATCTTCCAATTTCCCATGGATTCTTTCCATGTGTTCACTTGTTCCAAACTCGAAGCAAAGGATCGCTGATTTTCTAACGAGTCCAAGGCAAACTTGTTCTCCCCAATTTTCTGATCTCCAATCGCTGGTATCTAGACCTTATAAGAAATAAAAATAAAAATTTACATGTAAAAAAAATTACAAAATTCGTATATCTGAAGTAAAAATTTCAAAAAATTATACTTTTGCTTTTGTTAAAATTTTAAAACTATAATTCGGCCCCTCATGAAAATTCTGACTTTGCCCCTGCTTGTTTCTTAGATGGCAAAAAAGAAGTCAGGAGAAGACGAATGAAAGAGGAAAAAGCATGGTCGATAAAGTCACAAACAGAGAGCATGAGAAGCAAAAAATGAAAGGGCCAGAGCGTGCGCAGTGGATAGTTAAAAGGGTGGTCTTGATTAAAAGTCTGTACCATTGAATAATTTTACCTGTATAGATTTGTTTTTTATGTATAGTTTGATCATATGGAAACCTTTAATTGCTAACTTGTTTTCAGAATGCAAAGTGCAAGGTGGACATCTACCTTCACAATGCATTGAATTAAAGCAACACTCACTGATGTGTTCTTGAACATGCTATTATTGTGCTCTTCCCAATCTTGCCACCAATAGTAGATGATTCAAGACCACCAAGCAAATTGCCAGCCACTGTTGACTGAAGGTGAAGGATAAAAGAGAAGAAGCTGCTGCGGATAGAGGGGAGGGTGTGGAGGAGAGAAGGCCAAGCGGTAACAAGCAAGCAATAAAAGAAATGAGAGTCAACAAAAAAAGTAGTATCTCTATTCCACATCAAAGAGGCAAAGGGGAGACTGATTACCAAGGTGGATGACAAGGCACTGGAGATAGCCTAAGGTATTGATGTGACAAGCAAAAAAGTGCCAAAAAAAGGACCATGGCATAGGGTGAAGGGCCATCTCAAGTGTAAGTATATATCCATTGTTATAATAGTTTGTTGTATCTTGTCATGTGACCTGTATCTTTTTAACTTACTGAAGTGTAGAGACACTAAAAACAATGGCAAGTTTAACCTTTGGATTCTGGTACTCATCAAATTGTGGCTACAACTTATACTGACAGTGTTGCAATTTTAACTGATGCATTCCTCCCATGGTAAAACTATTGTTTTTTTTTTTTGGAGTGTTAATCAGGTTTTCCATTGAAAAGAAAAAACAGAAAAGAATAAAACTGAACAATTGAACCATTAAACTGCCATCTTAGACTTTTTATAACCATTAAACGACTCTTATAACATAATATTTTGACTTTGCAGTGGGACAGAATGGTTTCGAACTTACATATCTACATCTCAGCATTCTCTAATTCTATTTGAAGATGTATGGATCTAACTCACAGACATAGGAGTTGGATTTAGTATGCATTTTTATTGCATTCACATGTTTTATTGTGTCGTGTAAAAATCATCTGTATTCATTACTAGAGAGGGAGGTGTGGAAGCATTAGAACGTACACTTACAGTAAACATGGCACAAGCACAATATTTTCGTGTGAACATGCTATCATTTGACTCGATTAATTGTTAGCAGATGCTAGCGCCCATTTGACTGTATATGAGTCAGAGAAATCCATACACGTACACATGCACGTATATATATACACACACACATACGCCAGCCTTTGGCCAGAGTATATGCTTTATGCTCAAACCCAACATTTTAACAAAGTTTTGGATTTAAAAAAAAAAACAACCAAATCATCCATCCAGACTTTTTTACATAAATACAATCAGATAAAAAAAATCAACCTGAGAAAGGGGAAATTTAGGTGAAATAGTAGACTGGGGTTGAGGGACTTTTCCAGACTTCTTTAGCAGCAATATGGATCTTACCAGCCTGTGATTCTGTGAAGCATATGTGCTCACCGCACTCCAAATTAAGCACTCAGCAGGTTAAGCTCCCGATCCGCTCCGATGCGTTCATTCTTTCTTGTAAAATGGGCAACTAGAAATGAAAGAAAGCTGAAGGAGGAGAATGGCTGTACGTTAAACTTCATGGGATGAGGGATTATTCTTTCTTATAAAATGGGTAACTAGAAATTAAAGAAAGAGGGATTATTCTTTCTTATAAAATCGGCAACTAGAAATTAAAGAAATAGGGATTATTCTTTCTTATAAAATTGGCAACTAGAAATTACGGACACAGGAAGACCTATTGTATTTATTCTCTTTCTCTCTCTCTCTCTCTCTCACACACACACACTTGAAAATTGCTCCTCTTCCTCTTCCACCTACTGAGAAACCAGGAAAGATGGCAATAGTAATCGATGCACTTGCAGAAACAGCCATTTCTAATCTGTTCCAGTCTGTAACGAGTTTGTTGAAAGACAAGGTGGACCTCATCCGGAATGCCAAAGTCGAACTTGAGAAGCTCCAAGAGAAGCTGAAACGCTTGCAGGAGACCATCAAAATCATAGAGCGAAAACCATTTTTCAGCAACGAGCGCAACAGAGATCTGGAGGCGCAGCTGAAGGACGTTTTCTATGATGCCCAAGACATCATCGAAGGATATGAAACCAAAATTGAGCTCAGGAAAAGGGAAAAGGGTTCTATAACTTCATGGAACAAGGTAAGAATGTGCTCTTGCTTTAAGGAACATGTATCTGCTTCTTACCAACTTGGTACTGAAATTAAAAAGATCAACCAAAGGCTTAATGAAATAGAACAACGTCGGGAAATGGTGGATTTTCTCAACACAACATCTAGGAGTGAGGTTCCTATTGGTAGTGAACATGACAAACCTCGAGAGACAACCCCTCTCATAAGTACTGCACAACCACCTATAGGTAGGGCAGATGATAAAGAAAAAGTAAAAGAACTCTTGTTTGATGGCTTTACAGAGAGTAGTGCGCGGGGAAAAGATGGTGTTTCTATTGTATCCATTGTAGGTCAGGGCGGGATTGGGAAAACAACTCTTGCAAAAATGGTTTTTAATGAAGTCAAAGAACAGTTTGGGAACCGCTGGTGGTGGGTTTGTGTTTCGGACAAGCCAAATCGTATGGGTTTGCTGGAAAAGATACTAAAAGAAGTATGCAAGGAATCAGAAGAACTTAAGGGTATTACTTCCTTGAGTGGTATGTGCACACGATTAGGAAGTGAGCTGTTAAAGAGCAAGTTCTTATTGGTCTTAGATGATGTTTGGGAATTGGATTGGTGGGTGGGAGAGGTAGAGGACACCCTAACTGGAGGTGCAAAAGAAAGCAAGATTTTGATCACCAATAGAAAGGTAGAAGTCTCCGAAGGGATTGGTGCTAAAATGCATAAATTGCCACAAATGTCTTTCGATGAAAGTTGGAGGTTGTTTTTGCGTGTGGCAAAGAAACAAGAACAAGAATTGGAGAGTCACAATTTGAAAGGTATTGGGAAGAAAATAGTGGCAAAGTGTGGTGGGTTTCCACTTGTTGTCCAGACGGTAGGATCCTTAATGCGTACAAAAGGGATGACGGAAGATGATTGGGAAAGCGTTGAGAAGAGTGAGATCTGGAAATGGAAGATGCCTGCCTCATCATTATCCTCTGAAATATCTGGTAGCATGCTTCCTGGTCTCATCCTGAGCTATGATGACTTGCCACATTATTTGAAGAGTTGTTTTGTATATTGTTGCATTTATCCCAAAGATTATGAGATAAAAAGAGATACATTGGTCATGCAATGGATGGCGCATGGATTGGTTAACCAAGCTAAAGGCATTGATGTGGAAGTGACTGCTAACCAAGGGATTAATGATTTGATAAATTGGTTCATGATTGAAGAAACTGGAGATAAAAATCTCAAATTGCATGACATTTTGCATGACCTTGCCTTATATATAGGTGAAAAGGAATTTAGTCATGCCTATGCTACTGTCCACACCCGCCATCTATCATTACTTGCTGTCGATGATGCAGAAGTACACAAACATAATGCCTTGGGAGCTGCAAATAAGTTGCGCACATTGTTGAGCAATTATGATTGCAATTCCGGTTCCGAGACAGACTTGCCTCTGGTTTATATTGAACACTTGAGCACCAATTTCAAGTGGTTGAGGGTGTTGTCCTTGAGGGAATGTCTAATGGATGAGTTGCCAAAGTCCATTGAAGACCTTTTACTTCTAAAATATCTCGATCTTAGCCGTTCTAATGTGAAACGGTTGCCCAGTTCAATCGGCAGACTTTGTAACTTGCAAGCATTGGATTTATGTGATAGTAAAATTGAAGAGTTGCCCAAGGAAATGGGCGAATTGTGCAACTTGAGGTATCTTGGGCTGGAAAGTACATGGAGTTTGGAATTTATAGCCGAAGGATTGGGGAAGCTTACCAATTTACGGACCTTGCATAAGTTTATGGTATGTGATGACAAAGGGAAGACAAAAGGTTGCAATATTAATGAACTGAAAGACTTGAAGAAACTAAAGGGGGAATTGTCAATTGAAGGTTTGGGCGGGGGAATGGTGACAGTGATCGATGCAATGAAAGCAGAGCTTAAGGAGAAGCATGAGCTAATTGGGGTGGTATTTGATTTCAATTGGCAAGAGGTTAATAGAGTGTATAATGCTTCTGAAGAGAGGCGTTTGCTGGAGGCTTTGGAACCTCCACATGGCATAGAGACCTTGGTAATTCTTGGTTATAAAGGAGATGTGCCTGCGTGGTATTTGGACACCAATTATGGGGAGCTGCGGACACTATATCTGTACCGTTGCCCATCGTGGTCAGCAGTGATTGGAATGAAATCATTGGAAAGATTGCATGTCAGCAAGTGCCCAACATTGGGTGCATTGCGGAGCATGCTTTCGCTGAAATCCATGGAGATTTCTAGGTGTGATGGGCTCAAAACGATTGGTGACTTGCCTTTGCTGAAGTCCTTGCAGATTAGGGACTGTGATGGGCTCAACACGATTGGTGACTTGCCTGCATTGGAGTCATTGGAGATTAGGGACTGTGATGGGCTCGACACGATTGGTGACTTGCCTGCATTGGAGTCATTGGAGATTGTGGGCTGTCATGGGTTCAACACGATTGGTGACATGCCAGCAGTAAAGACGTTGAGGTTGTGTAATTTGCCCAACTGGGAATCAACATTTACTTCTATGCCATGCTTAAGAAGGGCGTTTTTTGAGAATTGTCCAAAGATGCAGACAGAAGGCTTGAGTGATGAGTTGGCAGGGCTCCAAGAGCTGAGAGTGGAGAATTGCCCAAGTGCAAGATTGGGATGGAAATTGCTTGAGCAACAGCCTAACCTCATTGAGTTAATGTTGGATTCAAAATCAGCAGTAGTAATGCCATCGCCATTGCCATCACAGGTATCCACACTTCTGCCCTCCCTTAAATTTCTGAAATTGGTGGACAACACGGATATTATTATTAAAATATTATTATTCGGGTATCATTGTTAGGTTACTATTGAGGATATTTTCATATTAGGTTAATGCCATAATCACCATCATCATTAAATTTCTTTCTTAAATATCCTATTGATTTTCTTACTAAAGATTTTGATATTAAGAATATATCGTTTAATTAATCTGATCCAAAACCATTTCAGTTTCAATGGGATTCAACCAAATAGCAGAATCATAAGCTTTCGGATTTGATTCAAAAACTATTTTATGATACTGATTTAACCAACTAGGCTTCGTGCAGGTTGCCAAATATCACAACCTCAACTTTGTACACCATGCTTTGAGTGAGAAAATTATTTTCTAGTGTAATTGGTAATAAAATTATTTGTCTTTAAAAGAAAAAATGACCCCATGACAAAAACGTCAAAATAATATAAATAGGAAAATTCAGTTTTTTTCTAAACTTTAAAATATTTTTTGTGCAGTTTTATCACGTTTTTCTATTATTTTTGTTTTAATGTTTAAAACTTAAATTATACTACTTATATTTGTTTCGATCATTACTATAAGATTATTTTAATTATTTTTTCAAGTTATTTTTTATGTTTTCTCAGTTATTTTTGTATTTATTATACTTTTTCGTAACTTGTAACGTTTTCTCTTTTAAAAAAACAATCAACTTCGTCCAAAAATACTCAAAACTACCTCACCATTTAAAACCAATTCTCTTATCTGTCGTCCCATTTGAGTATTGTAAATTATGCCTTCCGATTTAGTTTAGACATACACATATGCGACGTCGGATCTTTTGATTGGATCAAGTTAAATGAGGTCTGCATATGAAACTAGTGATCAGGTGAATAAATATATATATATATATATATATATATATATACACACAAATCGCCTTTTCAGCAAGTATGACACATGCACATTATCGCTGGACATCCATGCGAGGTATGTTTGTCAGTATATCAAATTTGAATTGCATATTAGACAACCGTTTCAGAAGTCAGATGCCAAAAAAAAAAATAATATATGATTAAGAAACCGGATCGGATTCAAATTCACATCAAATTTAGTTATATATATATATCCAATGCTCTTACGTTTTGGATGTAAAAATCAGATTTGGATTGTAAGATTGGATTTCAAATTTCAAATTGGAGATGACTCTTTTTCGTTTCTATGGAATCCCAATATGCAAGTATCTTAAAAACGGATACAATAAGTGCATATCCAATTTGAATCTGATCCATGACATACCCATTGTAAGAATTTGACAAATTGGTAGTGGTGTTCTGATTAGATAAATATGATTCTTATTTAAAACCAGAAAGATTGATAACCTCCTATTTAACAAGACATGTATGTTAATATTCGTAAGTCATCAGTCTCGTTCAACCATTTGATTTACCTCATACCTTTTCATTACTAGGGATCTACACGAGCCGAGTCATGCTCATTTGAACTCGACTCATATCTTGTTCAGCCGGAGGTCCAGTTGAGTTGTACAGTTTAGCTCGCAGTCAACCCAAGTAGGCTGAGTCCCATCCAGCTAGAAAAGAAAATGATAACCTAGATTAAATGAGCTTACTTGAGCTTAGGAATGTCAATATATTGGATTTAAATCGAATAGCCGATCCCACCCAAAAAAATCAGATGTGAAAAAAAAAATAATATCTGATTAAGAAATCTTATGTTAATATGTGAATATATATCCCGAAATCATGGCCATTAACTGGTAAACCGTTGTCACATATCTCATTCTGTGCTTTTTATAGGTAAGTTTTTTTGGACTACCAAAAAAAATTGTTTTCCTTGAAAGATCTCAAGAATTCAAAATATGTAAAATTATATAAAAACTTACGAAATCTTGAGTTTTTCACTTGTAATGTCTTACAAACATTAATAAAAATCCAAAACAGTTATTAAGTAGATAAAATAAACAAAAAAAAACTGAAATATGTTTATATTTTTTGGGGAATATTACAAAAAAGGAAAAAACGCAGAGCTTTTGATCGTTCCAGAATATCATGACATTATTTCGCTTTTTCTTATTTCCTTTTTTTTCTGTTTTTAACACAAACAAGCCTATAATCAGACTGTATATATCTCATGCAATCCTCTTCGTAAGTAAATGTGTTACACCCTTAATGCAGGTACCAACTTAGCCAAGCGATCGAAAATAGATATTTAATTAATCAGGTATTGCTAAAAGAAAACGAAGAACCATTTTAGCTAAGATCTTTACACCCTTAATTTCTTTGGTAGTCCTAGGAATTCAAATGAGTTGGATTTCTAACTTCATGTTGGTTTTAGTCTAATTGAATTCAGATGCAGATTTGATTACCAAAAAGAATAAAAGAAAAAGAAAGAAAAGGTGGCAAATCACTAGTTAAATCATATGTATAAATGCTATAATGTCTAGAGTCCCATAGTCACACATTGTTTTTGCATTATAAACTATGGTTTCTTACAGGGAGTATGGAAATACGGTAACATTTTAAAAAAATTATAAATCTCTAAAATTTATGAAAAACCCAAATAAGTGAGAAACTAATAAGACAACATAAAAAAATAAAACAACAAGAAACAAAAGAAATTATGTCCACATTGTGTCACTTGACTCTTATTTTAATTAGTTTTAGTCAGTATTTTATTATTTTTAGATATATAATTAAATAATTATTCATTACCTAATCTCATTGGACGCTGGTATTAAATATGCCTCTCCAACCTTCAATCGTTGTGGATTCGCTCATGTCCTGCACTCAATCTGCTGCAGGAGTTAACAGACCATCTTGGGAAAAGATTACATATATGGATAATGTTACTGAAAATATGTGAGATTACCTTTTATGCATCAACAGAGTCTTTCATTTGAAGTTTTTTTTTTTTGAGTAATTGAAAACAATGAATTTTTAAATCTTTTACAAAGTGTAAGATTATAAGAAATCACACCAAGATGTGCATACGAGGCTTTTGGCATCGGTTGTTTTATAAGCTGGGCTCGGTCCAGCCATCACGTCTCTAGCCTGGCTCAGCCCAGCCATCAAGATCCAAGCAAAAATGAAAAGATATAAATAGACTTTGTAGACAGCAGTATGGACCACAATATATAATTTCGCAAACAATGCAATGCATTTTATGAACTTTATTTTCGTCAAAAAGAAAAGACACCTAAATTTGATCAAGATAAACTTTTGGGTCAAAATCAGCAGCATCTGACCCAACCATTCCACACCCTTCCCACACTTAACGAGAAAGCTTCCAAAGCTGAAGCTTTTCTCTCTTCTTTTCCTTTTATTTCTACAACTTTCTTCTATATATATATATATATATATATATATATATATATATATATATATATATATATATATATATATATATATATATATATATATATATATATATATATATATATATAAAAGCCACAGCAACAGGCGAGGTACTTAATGAAGTGTTCATTTTAACATTGCTAAAAAAGTTGGATTTCTGTGGCGCACAAACTTTTAAATAATACAAGTAGAAGTTTGGGTTTGGGGTACAACCATCGTTGCTGCCTCGTAAACTACCGTTGCTTCTAAAACATCCTATAGCCTTTCAACCAGTGGCGGAGCAAGTGTGGGGCTGACGTGGGCAAGCGCCGCCCAAGATTTCTCCATTGGATTTCTTTTTTCAACCGACATTCATCAATTATTTTAAAAATAAATGCACTCCACTCGAAGAGGGATTCCCTCTATTATCTTTTAAAATGAAATGGTAGCTGATGAAACTGATGAAGCGCTGACCGCTGAATCATATTAAGTTATAAAAACACCCATTTTCTGTAAAAAGAATTCTTCCAGGGTTTAATTTTGCACTATCAATTTTGTATCTTTAGCTTTTTCCTTTTTTTATAATTGTACGTTCTCCAAGACAAACAGATCGCTTGTATTCACGCTAATTAAATTCTCCCGACGGTGGCTTTTATTTTTTTCTGAAGCACCATGGAGATAAGATAGTCAAGGCGAATTTTCAGATATGGAAAGCTGGTTGCAGAGTTGCATAGGTAGACCTCATGGATTTCAGTTTTGATATTGAGTGGTGAACTGTCACCACTTACAGTGTGTTTCTAGGGGTCCAACTGTCCATTGAAACTCTTACTTACATCAGTTCTCTCTCTCTCTTTTGTCGGTTTCAATGAATGGCATTATGGCAATGAAATTGTTCAGTTTGGGCATCAGTTGATTTCTCTCTTTCTTATTTCAGACAATGAGAGTAGAAAAGATAAAGAGCAAAATCTATGAATGGGTGCCCCCTCCAGAAAACTTTTCTGCCTCGGCTACTGCTTTCAACCTTCACAGCCACCATTGTAGCCCAAGCCCTCATTTTTTTTTAGCCACCATCTTTCTGTCCAATAGTTGTTCCTTGTAATTAATTACCTCATCTCAGGTTGTTCACAAATAAGAAGTATCAAAATACAATAAAACATCATTTAGTATTTAATGTAAAAGAAAATAGCTCTAAGCGGTGTTTTATAATCCATATTTTTCGTTAATTTTTATATGGTTTTAACAAAGGAAAAGGAAATTGATGAACAAGGAATTGCAAAAAAAAAAGTAATATGAAAAGTATGACTTGCAAACTTTTGTAAACTGAATATATATATATATATATATATATATATATATATATATATATATATATATATATATATATATATATATATATATATAACTTTAACGTTATTGTAATTTTAAATATAATCTAAGTTTAAGCATTACAGTAAAATTAGATCCTGAACAATGATTAGAAAATCGAAAACATGAATATATTCTTTTCATTATTTAAAGCTATCAATCTCTAAAAATTATTTTTTTCAAAATTTAAAAGAATGTTAAAAAAAATTAAGTGTAAGAAATAACCCATGAATTTTCTAGCTAAGTACCATCGAGTATTTAATTTGGTTATTGTTTCAAATAAAAAATTAAGCTAAGTGCAATAATTTTTTTTTTTAGAAATAGACATGTGGCACTATTGAGTCGTGTGTGTAATCAAATATTTTTCCTTAGATAATAAGTGCATTATTATAAATCAATTTAAATTATCTCTCTTCCTTTCTTTTATATTCAAACGAACTTTTATAATAATGTTCTTTTCTTTTCTTTTACATTTCTTTCTTTTCCCTATCAATTTTCTTTCAATTTCTTTCGTTTCTTGTCCATTCCATCTATTAATCATTTTCTTAGGTTTCCCTCCATGCAAACTCGGCATAGAACCGAAGGCCAAAAATCCTTATATTTAGCCGTCAAAGCTATAGGCAAACAATCTTGTCATCAAATCTAGAAAACAACAAAGTAATTACAAGGAATCTGGTTATATGCACCACATTTGTGCATGAATTCTACCTTATGTCATCGATTCCACCGCATTTTGACCAGATTTTGTTATCAAATTTAGACCACATCTAATTCAAGTGCACATTACTTATTCGTAAAATATTATTTTGATTAGTTGTCATTTGAATGTTTTTTTTTTTTTTTTTATGTTTGAATGCTTCTGGTGTTTAGCCTTTTTAGCCACCCACTAAGTGTTTTCGTCCAATTGTTTAAATGAGTGAAAAGTTATATTTTATCGATGAACCGTCTCACTGCTGGTAAAGTTTTTACTGAAGGTCACTAACAGGTTGAGAACTTGTTCGCCAGAACCACTATCATGCCAAATTTTGAGGAATCCTCGTGATTTTGAAAATCAGCAATTAATAAAAATATCTACCGAAAAATTCCGCACTAGAATCAAATCCATGAAGAAAATGACAAAGAAATGAAGAGTCTCCAGATGATTGGAGAAGGCAATAAAGGAGGGAAGCCAGAAAAAAAAAACGAAAAAATCCAGAACTCTCATCCATGTCTGGAACTCGACACAAGGAATATCTTTGAATTTCCTCGGGATTCTTCCCGGCGTTCACTTGGTCCAATTTTTTGATCTCCAATCGCTGGTATCTAGGCCTAAAAAAAAAAACATAAAAAAAAAATTTACATGTCAATTTTAACAAAAATTCATATATCTTACATAAAAATTATAAAAAATTATATTTTTGCTGTTGTTAAGATAGCGAAACTATAATTCGACTCCTCATGAAAAATTCTTTAGTCCGCCATTACTGGCATCTTAGGTGGCAACAAAGAAATCAGGAGAAGACAAATGAAAGAAGAAAAAACGCTGTCAATAAAGTCACAAGCAGAGAGAGCATGAGAAGCGAAAAGTGAAAGGGCTAGAGCTTACAATGTGGGTGCTTGAAATGGTGGATTGATTAAATGTCTGTTCCATTGAATAATTTTACCCATATAGATTTGTTTTTTAGGTATAGTTTGATCCCTTGGAAACCTTCAACTAGTAACTTTTCACATTAAGTAGCCATCGTATGACATTCATCAACTGCCAGGGAGCAACGCCAACTAATGGAAAACCACTGCGCTGAGCAGATGCGAGGTATCTAAGGCATGTTTGGATTGTAAAAGTTTATTATTTACCATGAAATCTAGATGCATAGCGAGTTCATAAAGTTGGAGTCCGTCCCCAATTTGGGTCCTGAAACGATTCAATCAGGGGATGAAGTTGACAACGCAGCTGATCACTTGCATCTTAACACAGAAGGTCAAATTGAACAACGTTCTGCGAACTCTTGCTTTCTTGCAGGTAAGGTAGAAGAAGCGATGCACGAGTTGATGCTGCTGAATTATGATGGCTTCAATGCTTCAAGGAGATCGTTTTAATGGAAGTGAAAGCAAATATCAGCAGCAGCCCCACTGTGTCCTTTCTGGGAGTCGAAAAGCGTCCGGCAATTGTGGGTGCTGGAATGGGAACCATTGTCCCCATTCTAGTTATGAGGCATGTGTGATAGAAGGAATGAAGATTCTATGATGAGTGTTCAGGTGCTCGATGAAAGGTAGGTAGTTACCATGTTCCTTTTCCTTTCAAAAAATGCCAAAAATTATATGTTATATTTCAAAAGTTTTAGTTTAACATAAGTGAAAATTTTGAAAAATTTTATTTCTTACCTATTAAAATTTTCAAACTACAGTTTGATTCTTACAACAAATATTCCTGATCTACTTCAAAATTGATTCTATGATGAGTTTGTTCCCCAAGCTCAAGCCCTTGGTGGACATCGTTCACCCACGAAATACATTTGTACAAATCTGTTACCTGCCTCTCAAAGCTTAACAAAAGTTAATGAAAAATGGACAAATTGATTTTCTACTTCAAAGATGATTTATTTGGTACCATCACTGATGAGGGAGGCCATTGTCATTCGCTTTTAGAAGGTGAAAATTTTTAAGGTAAAGTGTAAGTATATATCAATTGTCATGCGACCTTCAGTATCTGTTCAACTTATTGAATTGTAGAGACCCTAAAAACAATGAAAAGTTTAAATCTTCGGATTTTGGTGCTCATCAAATTGTGGCTACAACTTATACTGACGCCTTCTCAGTTTCTGCTGACGCACTCCACCCATGGTAAACCTATATCTTTTTTTTTAGTATTAATCAGGTTTTCCATTGAAAAGAAAACAAAGAAAGGAATCAAACTGTGCAACCTTAGACATTTGAGAACTAACGCTTTGTCTGAACGGAGGGAAAAGGAAAGGAAGGAAATGGGGGAAAGAGAATGGGAAAGGAAGGGAATGGAAAAGAAAAAATGTGATTATAAAACTCGTTTGGATGAAAACAAAGAAAATATAAAATTTATAACTTTACAATAATAGGCTTCAATTCGTTTGTGATCTTTTGATAGACACATGGGTATAGATGGTAGAAAGGAGGAGACATTTCCTTTCCTTTTCAATCCCTCCAGAATCAGAGGGATTGGATTTACATTACATTTTCCTTCTTTCTCTCCCCTTCATTTCTCTCTCTTTGCAACCAAACAAATATTTAATTTTTTTCCTTTCTATCCTTGTTAATTAATCAAACAATGATTGTTTAATCTCTCCCTTCCCCTCCATCCAAACACGACGCAAAAATAAACATAAAAGGTCAAATCTTAAGCGGCCCAACTTTGAGATGGTAAACAAACAGAAAATTTGTTTACAAAACAAAATACCTCTCTCTCTCTCTCCCTCTCACTCTGAAGCAGTTATTAAAGTATAAGCTCTATTATTCCCTGAGGAAAACTATAAATCTAGTGAAGAACAAGAGCACAAATTGAATGTAAAAGAAAGAAACATGTACAAATGAAAGGAAAATAAATTCAAGGATTTCAATTAACTATCATCTTCACAAAGGAAAATAAATTCAAGGATTTCAATTAACTATCATCTTCACACGCTCCAAATGAACTACCCGTTCATTTAAATAGAGCTTCCTAATTCAAGGATTTCAATTAACTATCATCTTCACACGCTCCAAATGAACTACCCGTTCATTTAAATAGAGCTTCCTAACTAATTGGATCTTGGACCCGAAACTACAATAATAATGTCCAAACTCAATTTAATAAATGCAAACATAAAAAAGATCAAACAAAGCTAAAATAGAATGAATCCATTCTAAGATCCGATCAGTGTGCACCTGTGTCATTGATCCAGTCTAGAATAAGATATGAGTGAAGTGCTGCTGTTGTTCTCTCTCTCTCTCTCTCTCTCTCTCTCTCTCTAGTCGGGTTGCATATTATAGCCACCTCCTTTGTTCAACTCCTGGAGGTTGTTATCCTGATTATACTGAGTAATGCTGATCTTCGGATTATGGGTTTCATTATGAGGCCAAGTGGAATGGTTCTTGTCCACTCTCATCTCCTTTCTATATATATATATATATATATATATATATATATATATATATATATATATATATATATANAAAAAAAAAAAAAAAAAAAAAAAAAAAAAAAATCATATTTAAACCTAGATCCGATTTCAAATTCAGACACATTAGATCCAAATGTAATAATGATCCAAAATCGAAAATCTAAACCAAAATCCAAAATCTAAACCAAAATTAGAAATATAGATCCATTTCGTTAATGCTCTCATATCCCTAACACCTGATTATTGGATAGTCGACTGATTTCGTGATCATGTGCCTACGAATTGCTGTAACCTTACCAATTATTCTTCTATGCCTAAAAAAAAAAAACTTTGTCATTGCTAATGGTTCTCTATGCATGTTTTAGAAGTAGGAGAATTGGATTTTCTTAGAAATGGTATCAAATCTAAAACATTTTCTAAGGGAGATGTCTCAACTAACTTGTATGTTTCAAAGATTGTTAGAGATTTAAATTGTCATGTTTGTTTGTCCTCCACTAATGTTATATTTGAACACACTATTTTGAAGAGGAAGATTGGTGAGGAAATTCAAGAAAATGACTTATATATGCTTAAAATTAATGCACGCTCCTTGACTACCCAAATCAGTCATGCTTGGGAGCTTTGGCATGAGAGACTTAGTCATCCATCATGACACATCCTGAATATTTTATTACCAAATTTGAATTATAAGTCACATGTTTGTGAAACTTGCAAGCATGTTAAAATGTCTATAGGCTTCGTTCTATGAATATTTGAATAATGCTTTTTCTTCATTTGAACTAGTGCATATTGACCTGTGGAGACCAGCCCCAGTGAATTGAAGCTCAATATTCATTATTATCTAACATTTATTAATGATTTTTCAAGAACTACTTGGATTTATTCATTAACAATCAAGGATGAAATTTTTGCAAAATTTTTTAAAGTTTTACAACATAGTTGATGCTCTAGTCCGAAATCTTTGTCTACACCCTGATGGAAGGAGAGTGTGGGCTGTTTGCACTTTAGAAGGTTTCGAGTACAGAGTGAAGGAGGAGAAAGGGATGGTCGATTGTGCTGTGTTTACAATGTCCAACTAAGGGAGAGGGGAAATTTATTTTCTGCAGACCAACAGCTGTATGCACAAGCCACAAATTAACGAGTGAAAATTAGCATTTGTTTGGAGGCTTTGGTCAACCCTTTGTTTTTTCTGATTGAGAAAATTAGCATTTGTATAATGCTAACCATTCCCTGTATAGGTGATTTTGTTTAAGTCTATGTCACCTTGCTAGAACGGGTACGCGGGTACGTTTAGATTTGGTTTTGGGTCGGAGCCAGATCCAAACCATAATTAAATGTAAACTGCTTCTCGATCTTCTTTGATCTTTCGGCAGGAGCTTGGGCAAAGGCTGGCGATGGACAGCGAGTCGGCAACAAAAAGTTTTTTCTTTTGATGGTTTTTAGGGTTGCTGCAATTTTTGAGGGTTTGACAGTTTCGGCAGCTGGCGACGGACGTCCGGCGGGAGGGCAGTGACTAGCAATGGTCAGCGACTGGTGACGGACAGCGGCTGGTGACAGACGGCAAGTCGGTGACCACAGGTTTTTTTTCATTTGGCGGTTTTTAGGGTTGCTGTAATTTTTGGGGGTTAGACAACTTGGGCAGCTCGATTGAGTGTTGGTTTGTTTTGTATGTCAACTTGTTCGATCTGTTTAGTGGTTCCTCTTTGATTTTGATTAGCAGCACGAGAGGATGGATTTTGTTGAGTTTCAGTTTGTTTATTGAGTTCTCTCTTGCTATTACGGTTGATACTAGATTCATTTGTTAGGTTTTCAGGATTTTGTTGAGTTTCAGTTTGTTTATTGAGTTCTCTCTTGCTATTACGGTTGATACTAGATTCATTTGTTAGGTTTTCAGGATTTTGTTGAGTTTCAGTTTGTTTATTGAGTTCTCTCTTGCTGTTACGGTTGATACTAGATTCATTTGTTAGGTTTTCAGGATTTTGTTGAGTTTCAGTTTGTTTATTGAGTTCTCTCTTGCTATTACGGTTGATACTAGATTCATTTGTTAGGCTTTCAGGATTTTGTTGAGTTTCAGTTTGTTTATTGAGTTCTCTCTTGCTATTACGGTTGATACTATCTCTCGTGTTATTATTCATTTGTTAGGTTCCTTGTTTGTTTCGTTTTTATTTTTAAGAGCCGATCAAAATGATTTCGTATGAGATTAGCCGAAGTTTTCCTTTTATGTTGTTTTGTTGCAATGATCTCAGTCTATTTATGTTTTTTTTTATGAGGCGATATGTAGGAACTATGAAAGGAATATTTTATGTTTTTTTATGATATTATATGTACTAACTATGAAATAAACATTGTGTTAATGATTTGATGATATCATTTGTTTTTAATTTTTTAATTTTACTTTTTGAAATTAAAAAAATATATAATTATCACACTACCAGCATGCCATGATTGGCGAAAACCTATGTGGCAGGTTTTTGCAGGCAAAATTGGGCATGTGGCACATTGGAAATTAACTGTTGTTAAACCGATATCCGGTGTGCAGTGATGTGAGTCCCTAAGAGCTAAATTTTTGTCGTTCCTTACTCAGGATGACCAAAGTTGAATATCAATTAAGAATTGTATGTAGTAATTTTAATTAGATGTTTTTACTTCTTGCCATTTTTTCTTTAGTGTCTTTGCTTTTACTTGGCCTTCCTTAGTTAGTAGTCTTCCAAACCCACCATCTATTCGGCTTCTCTTCCTCTTTTGTCCTTCCCCACACCTGACTGCTTCTTGGGATCATGTCTGGAGGCCGTGGCTCATTTCAGCTTGGTGGCGCATTTGGGCGGAGCGTAACAACAGGGTCTTCAGGGGCACCTTCTCTTCGCCAGATTCTGTGGCTCGTCTTGTGCAAGGGGATGTCCAGTTTGCCATTCGGTTAAAGCGCCGCTGCCAGTTTGCGGTTGGGTGACTGTGCCACTTCGTCTTTCCTCTTTTCTCTTATTTTTTTGTACTTTGTATGTATATATTTCTTCTTCTTGCTTGTGTTTTTGCGGTATGTCTTTTTTGCGAATTGTTTTGTATTTAGGGGACCTTTTGTCCCTCAATTTTGTTATATATTCCCATTTTATCGGCTCTCTTTCTCTCTCTCTCATGCAATCTTTTAGTCCCGTTGTCAAAGAGCTTGCAGCCATTCTTTTGTGTCAACCAAGAATTTTGTAGAGCTTTCTGTATATTCTCTTATAATGTAATGCTCCACTTTTTTATTTGATTTGATTTAATTAATTTGATTCGGAGGGAGATCTTCCAAGAGGTGTGCTTCGGTTCCTTTTTCTTTTGACTTGAAATTTCCTTTTCTTTTTATTTTGCCTTTCTTTATATACTGATGTTTCTCCTTCTCATTTCAGTCCACCTTATTTTTTATTTCCCCTCAATAAGTAAACATGCTTTTTTTCTGGTCACGAAAAAGAAGTATAATTTTCAAGATGAAAGCACAACCATGAACCTATTTTAAATATACATTAATGTTGAACTTGGGCTCAAATTAAAATTTGAGTTTGTAAATAAGGTGCAGTATTATGGTAACAACAAGGATGGCCAAATTGCTCATATTGCAGAAAATTTTAAGTGATCTTGAATATTTTAGTCCTAATGCAACGCAAGGGTGGATTCATTTTTACTGTTATATATAATTCAAGAATATGCATGTTGAATCCATTTTCAAGCTTACTTATATGAATCCAATCGTAGAAACATGGTGCTTAGTTGTCTACCAAGTCGAACATGAGCTAACCTTATAGAGCTCGACTTGCCTCGTGTATTACCCTGACTGCTAATAATGTTTGTCGCAGTGCTAACTGCTGGGGCTTTAATTGTGAAAGGATGATACTAATGTTTGTTAATCTAGTTTTAGTAATATGCAATTCCTTGAGAACCTTGAAAATGGTGGGGGCTATTTTTCTTTTGTATATTTTTATTCTAAAAATATGCTAATTTTTTATTCTTTTTGTTCTTAAAGAGCAGCCCTCAGTCATGGACACCGAAGGATTTGACCAACAAAATGAGAGAGAGAGAAGGGGGGGGGGGGAGAGAGAGAGAGAGAGATCAGTCAGGGATACTGGTGGCAGGGTGCCTGGCAGGGGCTATGTCCCTTTCTTTGATTTAAAAAAAAATCAAAAAATTATTTATAAATTTTTAATATTTTAGTTTATACGTCATAAAATTTTTTGAAAAATTAATATTTATGCAAATGGTATTTCCCTATATGTGAGGACAAAATGAATTGCAAATGGCCAAATTTGTATAAGATTATTACAAACAACATCAAATGCAGTTTAGCTACTCGACCTTGAGGAATCAAATTTAAATTTAACTAATCAGGTTCCGTTGAAAGAAAAAGAAAAAATATTCTAGCTATGAACTACATATTAGACGAAGTGTCTTCATTATAATACCATTCATATTCTATTAGCTTATATAACGCTGCATGAGTGCACTTAGCCTATAAGGTTTATTTTTCTGGTGGAAGAACGATTTTTTTTTTTTTTTTGGGGTTGTTGTTGGATTTTGCTTGTTGCATCACTTGTTCGAAACCCTCAACTGCAGCCTCATGTGCATGAATCAAGAAAGCCTACTTATTGTATTAAAAAATAAAATTTTGGATTAGAAAAAAAAAAAGTTCATGCATTCAAACGTTTTACATACTACAATGAGGAATCCGACAAATGTGAGAAAGAGGAAGTGTAGGTGATGTAGAAGTTTGTGGTTTGGGAATTTTTCCCGATTTATTTAACACCAATCATAGACCTTGCCAGCCTGTAGAGCACTTCCTTCGTCTTCCTTCTCTTTCCACTTTCAGATTTAAGCAGTCGTGGACCTAAATTTGTTTGGCCTTACTTCCTTTTCCTCTCGTTCCATTTTCAGATTTCCAGTTCTCTTCCTTTGCTAGCTCTTTCTTCTACCAAGAAAAGATGAAAAAAAAACAGAGGAGATGACAACAGTAATCAACACCCTTGTGCAAACACCTATTTCTGTTCTCTTAGAGGCTGTAGCCAGCTTCTTGGAAGAAAAGGTGGATCTCATCTTGAATGCCGAAGACGATCTCAAGGTGCTCCAGGAGAAGGTGAGATGCTTTCAAGAGGCCCTCAAAGTCACATATCACTTTTTCAGCAATGAGCGCAACAGAGATCTGGAGGGACAGCTGAATGATGTTTTCTATGATGTCCACCAGGATATCATCGAACGATACCAAACCACAACTGCACTTTGCAAAAGGGACAAGGTAAGCAAGCCCTGGACCACTCTGTGCTCTTGCTTTAATTAACATGTATCTGCATGTTACCAACTTGGGAATGAAATTAAAAAGATAAACCAAAGGCTTAATGAAATTGAACAACATAAGGAAATGGTGGATTTGCTCAACACAACACCAAAAATTAAGAGTGAGGATGCTAATGGTGGTGAACATGACAATCCTCGAGAGACAACCCATCTCATAAGTAATGCACAATCACCCATGGGTAGGGCAGATGATAAAGAGAAAGTAAAAGAACTCTTGTTTGATGGCTTTAAAGAAAGTAGTGCGCTCGGAGAAGAAGGTGTTTCTATTGTATCCGTTGTAGGTCAAGGTGGGATTGGGAAAACAACTCTTGCAAAAATGGTTTTTAATGAAGTCAAAGAACAGTTTGGGAACCGCAGGTGGTGGGTTTGTGTTTCAGAGAAGCCAAATCGTATGGGTTTGCTGAAAAAGATACTAAAGGAAGTATGCAAGGAATCGGTCAGAGAACTTAAGGGTACCTATTCCTTAAGTGATTTGTGCACACGATTGCAGAGCAAGCTGTCAAAGAGCAAGTTCATATTGGTCTTAGATGATGTATGGGAATTAGATGGGTGGTGGGGAGACATAGCAGGCATCCTGTTGGGAGGTGCAAAGGAAAGCAAGATTTTGATCACCAATAGAAAGGTATAAGTCTCCCAAGCGATTGGTGCTAAAATTCATAAATTGTCACAAATGTCTTTCGATGAAAGTTGGAGTTTGTTTCTGAGTGTGGCAAAGAAACAAGAACATGAATTAGAGAGTCACCATTTGAAACGTATTGGGGAGAAAATAGTGGCGAAATGTGGTGGCTTGCCACTTGTTGTCCAGACGGTAGGATCTTTAATGCATACAAAAAGGATGACAAAAGATGACTGGGAAAGCGTTGAGAAGAGTGAGATTTGGGAATGGAAGATGCCTGTCTCAACATCATCATCCTCTGAAATATGTGGTAGCATTCTTCCTAGTCTCATGCTGAGCTACGATGACTTGCCACATTATTTGAAGAGTTGTTTTGTATATTGCTGCATTTATCCAAAGGATTATGAAATAAAAAGGGATAGATTGGTCATGCAATGGATGGCACATGGATTGATTGACCAAGAGAAAGCCATTGATGTGGAAGTGACTGCTAACCAGTGGATTAGTGATTTGATAAATCGGTTCATGATTGAAGAAACTGAATATAAGGATCTCAAATTGCATGACATTTTGCATGACCTTGCCTTATATATAGGTGGAAAGGAATATAGTCATGCCTTTGCTACTGAGCACACCCGCCATCTATCATTACTTGGTGTCGACGATGTCGATGCGCAAAAGCATAATGCCTCAGGAGCAGCAAATAAGTTGCGCACAATATTGACGAGTGAGTTGCCTTTGGTTTATGCTAAAGACTTAGCCAATTTCAAGTGTTTGAGGGTGTTATCATTGAGGGAATGTCGGATCGATGAGCTGCCAAAGTCCATTGAAGACCTTGCACTTCTAAAATATTTGGATCTAAGCCATTGTCATGTGAGACGGTTGCCCAGTTCAATCGGCAGACTCTGTAACCTGCAAACATTGGATTTAAGTAATAGTAGAATTGGAGAGTTGCCCAAGGAAATGGGCGAACTGTGCAACTTGAGGTATCTTGGCTTAAAAGATGCAGAGGAATTGGAATTTGTAGCTGAAGGCCTGGGGAAGCTTACTAATCTACGGACCTTGCATAGGTTTAGGGTATGCGATGACAAGGGGGATACAAGAGGATGCAAGATTGAGGAAATAAAAGACTTGAATAAACTAAAGGGGGAATTGTCAATAGAAGGTTTGGGTGGGGGAAGGGTGAAAGTAATTGATGCAGAGAAAGCAGAGCTTAAGGAGAAGCATGAACTAATTAGGGTGAAATTTGACTTCGAGGTGCAAGAGGATGATAAAGTTGGTAGTGCTTCTGAACAGAAGGGCTTGCTGGAGGCTTTGAAACCTCCACATAGCATAGAGAGGTTGGAAATTTGGGGTTATACAGGAGATAGGCCTGCGTGGTATTTGAACACCAATTATGGGAAGCTGCGGACACTATGGCTTCTATGTTGCCCATCGTGGGACACAGTGACAGGAATTAAATCATTGGAAGAATTGGGGGTCAGCGACTGCCCAACATTGTGTGAATTACGAAGCATGCCTTTGCTGAAGTCCTTGGAGATTTGGGAGTGTGATGGGCTCAACACGATTGGTGACTTGCCTGCATTGGAGTCGTTGGATGTGAACAGATGTGAAAAGCTGAAGACTCTCGCTAACATGCCTGCATTGGAGTCGTTAGAGGTGAAGAGATGTGGTAGGGTAGAGCAAGTAGCTGATGATCACATGCCAGCTTTAAAGAGGTTGTTGTTGTCTGACCTGAACTTTTTGAAGCAGCTCCCTACTCGCCTTCCTTCACTTGAGAAACTAAGTGTGAATAATTTGCCCAACTGGGAATCAACATTTACTTCTATGCCATGCTTAAGAGAGGCACACTTTTACAAATGTCCAAAGATGCGGACAGAAGGCTGGATTTATGCTCTATTGGAGATGGCGGGGTATGACGGTCAAGCGATTCAGCCCCAAAGGCTGTCAGTGTGGAATTGCCCAAGTGCAAGATTGGGATGGAAATTGCTTGAGCAACTACCTAACCTCGTTGAGTTGGGGTTGGATTCAGAATCAGCAGTACTACTGCCATCGCCATTGCCATCACAAGTATCGACATTTCTACCCTCCCTTACATGTCTTTATTTGAGAGACAATAATGTTAATGAGGAGGTCAAATGGGGAAGGGTGCCTGAGTGGGTGTGGGGTCTCTCTCAACTGGAGGAATTGAAACTAAACTCCATCTCTGAGGACATCAGCTTGGGAGGCCACTGGCAATGCCTCCCGAAACTGAGAAAGCTGATGCTTTCTAACTTCCCCAATCTGAAGTCTCTGGTGGACGTGAATGATATTACTCCCCAACAAAATGAAACAACATGTCCCACCGATGCACAGCAACAGATCGCCTGCCTCTCCAACCTTCAATCGTTGACAATTGACTCATGTCCAGCACTCCATCTGCCGCAGGAGTTAAGCCACCGTCTTGCGAAAATATTAGACATAGATTAATTATTTTGGTTAAATATGTGTGTTTCCATTTCGTTGCCTATTCTTTCTCTCTCCATCTCCCTCTTGCTTGACTTGGGTCGGGTAAACTGAAGTGTTGTTGAACTGAACTGATCGCATGAGGGGGCCCAAATTAAAGTTTCTAAATTTTGACAGGCGTTGAAATACAGTTTTTCAAAATTTTATATAAGACAAGTGAAAATTTCTAAAATTTACTTGTAAAATTACTTTTTTAAGAGATGATGACTGTTGAGTTTGTCATTGAATTTACTTGTAAAATTTACTTTATTCAGATTTCTAAAATTTCTAAAATTTTTTTGGGCCCCTCTTGGCTCTGCCCCTGCATAGGTGAGAGCAGATCGTTGAGCTTGTCATTTGCTTGTAAAGGGTTCCCTCGTAGCCAAGAGATGATGACTGTCCCTAGATCACTTTGCAAGTGCTCTTGTTTAAACTTCGGCCATGGTGGATCATGGAGGCTCTCCATGGTTGTTGCAGCAAGCCAGGAATGAGGTTTCAACGTGAAATTTTGGAACAATGTTTGTTGACCTTAGTACCTTCAATTTGATTTATTAATTATATAAAATGTCTACACAATTACGAAACCCCCAATTTTACCCTAATTTTTGTTATCGCCGGATTCCAGCCCTTTGTGGCCAGATTTTGGCATCAAATTTGGACCACTCTAATTCAAGTACATTTATTCGTAGAATATTATTTTGATTAGTTGTCATTTGACTGTTTTATTGAGATATTTGAATGTTTCTCATCGCCAGCCTTTTTACCCACTCACCAAGTGTTCACCAAATTATTTAAATGAATGACAAGTCATATTTTACCGATGGACTGTCTTGCTGTCAGTAGAGTTCTTATCGCAGGCCACTAACATGTTGGAAATAATAGATTATTACCCATGAGAGAGGACGTTGGTGATAGACAATGTTTAGCTATGTCTAGTGTGTTGAGTTTTTACCAACACTCCCTTTATCAACAAAAGAACAAAATGCAGGTAAAACCATTACCGACAGGCATTCTATTTTCACCGACATTTTCTGGCCGTCAGTAATGCTTAGTTTTTTGTAGTGCTAGCTAAACTCTTGCCCAAGGCATCCCCAGCTAGGGCTGCACACGAGCCGAGTCGAGCTCGAGTTCAGCCAGCTTAAGCTCGACTTATATTTAGTCAGCTCGAGCTCGTGTCGAGTTCGACGACTTTAACTCGAACTCGACTCGATAAATTATTTTTCAGCTCGAGCTCGACTCGCTCGACTCATTTATTCCTTTTTCCGCACGCCGCTCGTCCAACACCTGCCATAAATGGCTCGTTTTACAACAAATCCAAAAATCTACTCAAGCAAATTTTCATAACATTGACTAAAATTCCAAAAAAAATCAAAATTCCAATTTATCCAATCAAGAAAATTCTCCTAAAACTAGATTTGGACTCTCAAATTCCAATTTTCTAATCACATTTCAAGATTAAAACCAACCAAATAAAATAAAATCTCTCAAAAAACCAAAACTAGATTCAAATATCAAAATCTTAATCTGAATTGATCGAGTTCCAACCATTCCAAACCCAAAATTTCAATCTCAAAGATTCGATTCCTGAAAATTTCAACTAGAATTCAACTATCCAGTCCAATTTTTTCAAATTCAATTTTGGCTTCAAAACTGAATTCCAGTTCCAAGGATTGCTAGAAGCTTCGAGTCAAATTTCAAATCCCAAAATCCAAACTGTCTTTGAAATTCTAAAGTCTAGCCAAAACTTTCAATTTTCAATTCCAAGATCCTAGTTTTAAAAGCAAAGCTTCAATTACCCAATCCCCAATTTGATTCAAAATCTAATAATCTGATTCTCAATTTCCAATTCTAAATTACAATTTTAGGGATCAACTCAAGGTTCAGTTGCTAAAATCAACGATTAATTCAAAAATTCCATTCCAAGGATGAACTCCCAATCTTCAAAATTTTGAAATAAAGAAATATTTGCAATCGAATCCAAGTCTTTGTTTAAAATAAACTTAAAAAATTTGAATTCCAATCCTCACACATGGTGTAGAAAAAAAAAAAAAAAAACTTGTCAAGCTTGAGAAAACTCAGACCTTGGATCAATTACCCCTCTTAATGGTGGCAGGGACGGGTCACTTTCTCTTAAAATCTATTTTCAAGCAAAACTTGATTTTTTGCTGATTCGTGCACAAACTTCCCAGTCCACACCGCGAAAGTGTGGTGTGAACAATAAGCGCATAGGTCTGTTCAACCCAATTTTTGTTGTTAAAAAAGGTCACATTTTTTAAACATATTTTTAAGAAGAAAAATCAATGGCTTTTTAACTCATCAAGCTTTCATGCATTGTCATCTCTTGAATTTGTATGCTAATTTTGAAGTTTGTTTTATACATTGAGATAGGGAAGAACGGAGGAACAACATAGTTGCTTTCATCCATCAGCTCTGTCTCTATCAGCTCTGTTTTCTTCCAATTGTAATAATCAATCAACATAAACTCAGGAGGTTGAAGTAAAAATCAATTTGGCAACCAGGAAAAGGAACGCCAAATCCGATTGCAATCACAAAAGCCATTGATAGGAGTAAAGAAATACAGAATAGAAATTTATGAAAGAAATGCAAAAAATTATTCCAAAAAACTCCGCTTGAAAATCGAATCAATGACGAAGATGGCAAAGAAATGAAGAGCATCAAGATGATTGGGGACTCGGCAGAGCCAAGATAAAGCCCACATGGGCCCTACCTGCACCTTAAAAAGAAAATTTAAAAAATTATATGCAAATTTTATAAAATTTCACTTGTTTTGTATAAAAAATTTGAAAAATGATATTTTGGCCCTACTCAAAATTTAAAAACTTTAATTCGGCCGACGTCATAAAAAAATTCTGGCTCTGCCCCTGATTGGAGAAGGCAATAAAGGAGGGAAGCCAAAAAAAAAAAAATCCAGAACTCTCATCCTTGTCTGGAACTCGACACAAGGAATATCTTCGAATTTCCTTTGGATTCTTCCCCCACATTCACTTGGTCGAAACTCGAGGCAGAGGATCGCTGATTTTTCAACGAGTCCAAGCTGAACTCGTCCTCCCCGATTTTCTGATCTCCAATTGCTGGTATCTAGACCTAAAAAAAAAAAAAAAAGATTTACATGTAAAAATTTTACAAAAATTCGTATATGTTATGTAAAAATTTTGAAAAATTATATTTTTGTTGCTGTTAGTTTGAAACTATAATTTGACCCTCGTGAAAAATTCCCAACTCCCCCTTACTAGTATCTTCGATGGCAACAAAGGAAAGAGGAGAAGACAAATGAGAGAGGAAAAAAATGCTGTCGATAAAGTCATGAACAAAGAGGATGAGAAGCGAAAAGGTGCAAGGGGGAGACCACACGCAGTGGGTACATAAAAGGGTGGTGTTGATTAAAAGTCTGTACCATTGAATAATTTTGCCCATATAGATTTGTCTTTGACTTATAGTTTGATCCTATGGAAACCTTTAACTGGTAACTTGTTTCCAGAAAATTGTTACAAGGAATCACTGGAATGGAGACCGCTGTCACCATTCTAGTTATGAGGCATGTGTGATCAGGCGCGGAGCCAAAATTTTTTTTGCGGCAGGGGCTAAACTATAGTTTCAAAATTTTAATAGGAGTCGAAATAGAAAGTTTCAATTTTTTATATATATATATAACTATTTGTTTTTAGATTTACATATAAATTTTTTGAAGTTTTGAAAAACAGAAGGGGAGGAGGTGGCCAAGGTCCCTGCGCCCCCCTTCCCTCGGTTGTAGTGTGTGATGGAATGGAATGAAGATTCTAGGATGAGTGTTCCCGTGTTTGAAAGAAAACGGGCTTGGTGCTAGGACGGACCCTCACTAACCCTTGATTCAAAAAATGCAAAAATTTATATGTTTCAAAAAATTTAGCTTAACATAAGTAAAAAATTTTAAAAATTTTATTTTGGCACTTATTAAAATTTGAAACTATAGTTTGGCTCTTGCAACAAAACATTTCTGATTCTGCCTCCAGTTTGATATTGGTTAATACTTTCCTGCTCAGTAGAGACACACCAGGATATGATGTTCTTTTTTGCATTTACAGCAATGTACAAGAACAGATTGTCTGCCTCTCAAAGCTTAAGAAAGGTTATTGGAACATAGACAAACTGATTTTCTACTTCAAAAATGACGTATTTGGTACCATCACTGATGAGGCATTGTCAGTTGCTTTTATAAGGTCAAGAGTACAATAGGTAAAGAGTAAGTATATATCAATTGTTATAATAGTTTGTTGTATCTTGTCATGCGACCTTCTGTATCTTTTTAACTTACTAAAGTGTAGAGACCCTAAAAACAATGGGAAGTTTAACCTTCTATTCTGTGCACATCAAATTGCGGCTGCAACATATACTGACGGCTTTGGAATTTTTACTAACGCATTCCACCCAAGGTAAAACTATTGTTTTTTTTAATAGTGTTAATCAGGTTGTCCATTGAAAAGGAAACAAGTAAAAGAATAGAACTGAACCCACCAACTTAGACATTTCAGATAGGGGTGGGCACGGGGCCAGGCCCCCACAGGCTACCCGGTACCCAGCCCGGTCAGGCCTGGGTCGGCGCCGGAAACAACACAGCCCAGGCCAGGGCCCGGGCTCGATGCTTCGGCCCAAGTCAGGCCCAGGTCAGCCCGACCCGGCCCAATCCAGCCTGTTAATATTAAATTAATTTTTATTATTTTTTAATTTAATAATATGTATTTTACTATTAAAAATTATTTTATAATTTTAAAATAATTTTTTATTATAAATCAGGCCGGGACGGTTCGGGCAAGGGCCCGGGTTTCGAGCAAGGCCTGGGACCAGGTTTTGGGCAAGGCCTGGGCCCGAGTTTTGGGCCAGTCAGGCCAACCCGGGCCTGGTTTTACTGGGCCGGCGGCCCGATGCCCAACCCTAATTTCAGAACTAAAAATAAGTATAAAATATCAAATCTTCAGCCGCTCAACTTTGGAACCGTAAACAAACAAAAAGATTTGTTGATAAAACAAAAGGCACATCTCTCTCTCTTTCTCTTTGAAGGCTTAATTAAAGTATAAGCTATATTCCTTGAGGAAAACTACAAAGCTAGTGAAGAACAAGAGAACAAGAGCACAAATTTAACGTAAAAGAAGGAAACATGTACAAATGAAAGAAAAATAAATTTAGGGTTTTCAATTAATTATCATCTTCACCCGCTCCAAATGAACTTCCCGTTCATTTAAATAGAGCTTCCTAACTAATTGGATATTGGATCTATTCTAAAATCCGATCTGTGTGAACCTCCGTCGTTGATCCATTCTATGAACAGATCTGAGTGCACTGCTGCTGTCACTCTCTCCCTCTTTTTATATATATATATATATATATATATATATAAGTTGGTGAAAGGCAGACCACTTGAGTAAGAGACAAAAACTAGACCTATTAGGATTAAATATTTTTTGGACAATATAACCTCATAGATATAATCCTAAGAGTAATTTAATGAGAAGCATATATTAAGTTAAGGAAATAGAACAAAAGACTATAAACAAACCTAGCTCTTGCTACATAAATGGTCTGAGCCAACCTTGCGTGGCTAGTGCCACTTGATCATGCTCTCTTTCTATTGTTATAGAGACCCTTCACATCCCATTCTGAGCTCATAGTTCTGTCAAACAGAGTTTGTTGAAAGACTACAGCTGAACTGGATTAGTATGAGTCCCAGACATCCTGATCCTAAGTCTAAATATGAAACACTCTTCACAATTGGGATGACCAGCCTTGAGTTTGGCAAGGTCGATGGCCTTCCCTCGCAGCACGAACAAGTTGTACTCTAGTCAATGGTCGGATCACGAAACTTGGATGGGCTAAATAAAATTTTGGGTATTTTTTTTCTTTAAAAAATCATGTGTCAAAACTTTTTTTGGATTTATTTCGCACGAATCATGGGCTTTGCCAGCCTGTAGAGCACAAAGGGGCAACCACTCTCCAATTAAGTAGTGGGCAGGTTATTTACTCTCCGCTAATTCCAATTGCAGTGGTGGACCTAAATTTGTTTGGCCTTCCTTCGTCCTCCTCCCCTTCCATTTTCAGATTTATAGTTTTCTTCCTCTACTAGCTCTTCCTTTTACCAAGAAAAAATTAGAGGAGATGACAACAGTAATTGACACCCTTGTGCAAACACCTATTTCTATTCTCTTGGGGGCTGTAATGAGCTTGTTGAAAGAAAAGGTGGACCTCATCTTGATTGCCAAAGATAATCTCAAGATGCTCCGGGAGAAGCTGAGATTCTTCCAGAACGCCCTCAAAGTCATCTTCCAGAGGCCAGTGAAGGGAAGGTATCCAGCTTTCAAAGCAACTGAATTCCCTTAGGGTTTCTTATGAAATGAGCATGTAAGGGATATTCTTGATAGTTTAGATGACTGCTTGAGACAATATAAGTACTTCTGGATTATTGGCCTATCCCCATGCTCTACATCCTTTCTTCTAAGGAGCTTCTTTCATTGTCCTTAGTACATCCATCGAGTCAATTGGTCTAGGGAGTATTGGTTGTATCAACCTCTCGATCAGGTCCTCTACACATACGGTGATGACAGATGAGTTAAAATTCTATTTAAGGCATTGGTGAAGAGTGTATGAGATACCTCATACTTCGTGGATCCAACGCCATCCCAAGAGCAAGTAGTATGATGGGGTACATTCACCACATGAAATAAAATACAGCGACTAGTGCATTTGATGATCACATCCATCGTGAGGATCCCTTTGCTATTCACCATCATATCCATAGATTTTGGTTTGATTAGGGTGATATTTGTCTTCACGTAAGCCGAAAACCTTGGCCGAGGAACAAGACAAATATTTAAGTCACTTCCTCCAATGATCAGTACATGTGGCACAGTCATATCATTAACTTAGATAACACTATAGAGAGCCTCTTCATAGTATTATCCTCATTTAAAAGATCCTTTTCTATAGAAATGATTGACTGGTCTTTGGAGGCTTGAATTCAGTCTCTCTCAAAAAGACATTCTTCCAAAAAGATGATACCATCTAAATAACATGGATCTTTGTTTGAGGAGTCATCTGACAACTCATCATCACCACCTCATGAGAAAAACATTTTTGAAATTAGGGTAAAGTTTTTGGATGAACATTCTATCTTGTTGTTCATCATACTAACGAAGTTTAAAGGTTGCTTACCCCAATTAGTCACCATAACTTGGTGTGAATTTTATCCATCATAAAGTCGGATGTACTCCTGCGGATGATACGGGAGTGAAGTACCACTGCGATTGTGGCGACTGTTGTCTTTCCATAATCAAGGAATGGATTCCTCAATACCTCAAGAATGCTATCATCATCAACTTTGAGATCTTTGTTGATGAAATCTTGGATGATATTCTTGAGGACAAAATAATCTTTAGTTCATGACGAGGGGCACGAGAAACTTACATAATTTTTCTTCATCATTTCCCACTCTTTTTGGAGGTTCTGAAATTCTCGGCAACATAACTCTTCCTTTGGAAATGCGGTATTCTATGATCTTCTCCTTAGATTGACTGATGAGAATTAACTTTTGGTCATAATTCTAGCCTGAGTGTTTGTTTATCCATTCTTTGTTTCCCTTGGGCAGCTGTGCTTTTCTTATGGTTTGTCTCTTAGTCAAGCTTATAATATGTTGCTATTGTCTTTTAGGGTGCGTTTGATGCACAAGGAAGAATTTAACGTAGTAAATTTACCACGGTAATTTTTTCTGGAAAAATACAAGATGAAATTTAACCCTCTTTCGATTTGAGGTCCTGTTTGATTGCAGAGAAGTTTTTTGCAGGGTAAAATTAATTGTGTTTCATGCACATGGTAGTTTTTTGCAGGGTAAATTTAACTGTGTTTGGTGGACATGGTAAAAATTAAGAGAGACTTTTTTCCAACCGTTAGAAGTTGTTGTTTTATTGGTTCTCCTTCAATTTCACGCGAGTAAAAATTGAAACTCCGAGATTTCCATCTTTTTATCAACAAAGGCCTTGCACAATTACCAAACATTCTCCTTAACCCAATTCTAAATACTCAAAACCCCACAAATGAGATGGAAGGCGGAAGAAGGAAATCGAGCAAAGAGTGCCGTTCTTTAGTAAAATTAATGCATCCAAGCAATGTATAACAAGAATAAGCATGGTGATAAAAGAGACAAGTTCAAGGCTACTGAGATATATACATGCCTATAACAAAAGACAGTAAGGATTATGTTCAGGACTTCATGCTATTTTCCCACTTGAGGAAAGATAACATGCTAAAAGCACATAGTATGATGAACTGTAACATTAACTTGGTATGTGCATGAAGGATTGTACAACTAGAAACATATCATTTGCTATTGTCCAGTTAAATATTTACACATTTTTAATCGTACTAGAACAACTGGTGCAGGCATTTGGACATAAGTTATTCAAGTAGTTCTCTTTAACTTTTAGTTTAACCTGCGTAACAGTTTTTTCTCATCCAGAAATATATTTGGCAACTCTTTTGGCTCATTATAATTACTAGATCATTTTCTCATTCATATTAGAGATATGTTCAGAAGAATGGTTGGCTCTAATGTCATTAAAGTCACTGCTTTTTAAAATTATTGAGAAGACATGGTTAAATGCATCCTATCTAGGAACACTGAAACATATAATGTCTTGATTACACAGGAATACCAGGTGAGATCAGAATATAATAATCTCAGGAAGCATGAGGAATTTCTTCAATCATTCCAGGTAGAACATTGGAGATGAAACTTGAACATCCAAGCTATGCTCAGTGGAAGCAGAAAACAGATGCTACAGAAATGTGCCTAATTTCTAAAACAGGAAACATAGTATAATCATATTGGAAGATGAAAGCTTTCTGTTTTTCCCATGAAAGCAAGGATCGTCTTAACTTGCGAGGCCCTTACGTCAGCAAAATCAACATTAACTAGACCAGGGATCTGCAAAGACGATCCCTGCTTTCAAGATGATCTCTAGCAAGCAGTTATACATCATCTCATACATCCATAGAAGCAAGAAGGGAAAAAAAGAGAATCGTGAGAGGCATACCTGAGTAAAGCAACAGCCAAAACGTAGAAAAACCCAAATTTCCTGTTGAAGATGGTGAGTAAAGCAACTGAACCAAGAGAGAGATGGGTTATTGACAAAACGTGTGTGTGGGAGAGCGACAGAGGAAGGAGGGAGCGACGTTGGGGAAAGAGAAGAGGAAGGAGGGAGCAACGTTGGGGAAAGAGGAGAGTAAGGAGGGAGCGAGAGACGTTGGCGTACCTCAACTTCTTCGAAGGACAACGGCGATGGTTGGAGGCAGAGCGGTGGTGGTGGTGTGGGTGAGCGGTGGACCTCTGCTTCCGCCTTCCCCCTCTGCTTCTCCCTTTCCCCTCTGCTTCTACCCCCCTCTTCTTCTCCCTTTCCCCCTCTGCTTCTACCCCGCTCTTCTTCTCCCTTTCCCCCTCTGCGTTGTCTGGTCGGGAGGACTTTTGAGTGGGTGAAATTTCACCCGCTCACTTTAACATGACGTCGGATGAAAGTTGCATGCGTTTGATATGTCATGTGTATGGGCGGGTGAAATTTCACCCGCCCGTACAATTTTCCCCCTCTCCTTTTATCTGTGCAATCATACACACCCTTAGAGTGTCGGAATTTGCTATGAAGCGAGCAGATAACAGGGTTTTACCTCTGTTCTTACCCTCTTCTTTGTATTTGGATGCAATAATTCCATCAAAATTACCTTCTTCAATTCCTTCCTTCATTGAATATGCTTGTTCGATCAAATAGGCAAAGGTCTTGATTGGAGCATTGCGGATGAGACTCTTTAATGGATGGGCAAGATTTTTCTTGACAAGTGATGGAGCTTGTGTTTCAGAAATAGGCTTCTTCATCTTGTTGCATTGAATTCTCCATTTTTGAATAAATTCTCAAGCCTTTTCTCTTTGTTTTTTATGGAGACTACAAAGGATATTGAGAGTCAGATATATTGAGATATTTTGCTCAAATCTCTCGATGAACATGTTAACCAATCTATCAAATTTCATGAGTTCAATTGGGTCAATGTTTTCTTTCTACAATTGCACAACAATGCCTTCGAGACTCCTTGAAAAGTAGTGAAACGATGCTCTGTTATTTTCTCGGAGCTTCTAACAATCAATGATGAATGTTGAGAGGTGAATATGTAAGCAAGTGAATCTATCATACTCGATGAAATCTTTCGGAAAACCCTTTATGTCTTCATCTCCTTCAATGCCTAGGTAATAATCTTCACATGAGTATGAACCTTTTTCCTTTCCCTTAAGTTCAAAGTTGTTCTTTTTTTTCTCAATTTCATAAAACTTGCACTTAATTGGACTTCGTCATCACTTGATTTGTTTGACTCTAATCTTATTTTTTTCTTTTTTCCCTTGACTTCTTTTACTTTCTCTTAAGACTCTTTCTATTCTAGCTGCTGCTTGGGATATACCTCTTTGCCCTTTTGTCTTTCTCAAGCTTTCATTTATTCAGTTTCTCTTCCGAACTTTCACCTGAGATACGGCCAGTGAGCTGCTATCCCCTATGATTTCCATTTCTTTCTTCCTTTTTTTTGTCATCATTATTAGTAATTCAGCCTTTTTATCTTTATTGGTTGTCGAGTCTGAATTAAATGGTCTTTATCCTGATCGGTAAGAGAAGGATTGTTGTTTTTATTGTTTGTTTTTTGTTTGATAGGTTTTTCAATTGTTGGTTTTGGAGTTACCATAAGAGTCTTTTGTCCTTCTTGCTCCCTCCTGAAGCACTCCATAAATAATTAGAATATATGGTAGCCTTCTAGTTCAATTATTGGGAAGTCAAGTGTATCTGGTATAGGGCCAGAATATGAAGCTCCGTTCTAAGGGGGCTGCTTAGCTTGTGCTCTTGTTTCAACCATTATGTTGGCATCAAATATTCACCTTATAAGACATGAAATGGAAAAGTCATTGAAGGGAAATAATATCAAAATGAAGGTTGATATTACATTAAGAGTTTAAATATTACAAGCAGAAAAAACATTAACTGATTATAGATGACAATGATTGAGGACACTATAAATAAAAAGTACAAAATTGACAACAAAAACTTTCAAGGAATGATGGATGGTGGTTACTTGACATCCCACCACTCGGCGTATTCCTTCTTTACTACTGGGCTTGTGAACCAAGTATAGGAAATTTGTGTCTTCCATTTTTGTCGAGCTACTGTGAACAATGATATCCATTGAGGAGAGTTGAGGTTGAATTCGGGAATAGCTCTGATTGGGGAATGCATGAAAACTGTCTTCTATCCCTGAGAGAATTGTCGTATGTTTCCATCGACATGATGATCAACTATGAAATAGGGGCCCAAGAGTATGGTACGACCATGGTAATGGTGAGTCTATCTAGGTTGAATATGGTGACGATTATAATAATCCAAAAGGTTTTCTTCTCCGTCTAGCTGTTCGATCAGACGATGGTGTTGTTCTAAGATGGTTAATGTTCCATCAGTGTTTTTGAATAGACTGGCTCGGCATTTCACGTGCTTGAGAAACCAAGATTGTAAAGCATATGTACATCCTTCCATGTAGTTTGTGTCTCCAATGGTGAAGCGGGTGTGTCCTTGGTAAAAGAAAGCTAAGGTTGTGATTGCCACTGACAAGTGTCGGGCCTATCATGCTTCCATATCCAAAAAAGTTGGGCGATACAAACATATAGGAGGTTGGTTCCATTGGTGAAGAGGGTCACTCCTACTATGCAAAGCATCATGCAATGCTTCATTCTTCTTATGGCTTTTCAAGATAAGGTGGAATGCTCAGCATAGAATCCAAATTCTTCATGTAATTTTTTTAGGTTGATGCTTCGGTTTTCATTGTTTTCTGCTACGGGACAGGTTTTTTGTCCCGTAAAGTGAGCTACAAGGTCATTTGCATTAACTTTAGTCGAGTTCATAATAAATTGTTTCTCTAATAGGTCATTTGGATTACAAGTTTGGGTAGGGAGGTCAAGTATTTCAGTAAATTTATTAAGTAATACTGTCATTTCTTCTTAAAGAAACCAAAAAAAGGAGATCCTTGGGTTCCATCACTCGGCTATGGTGAAAACTAAATTCCCATCTACTGATTGCATTCCTCTAGCTGCCACTATCTCTAAGCCCACATTCATCAAATTAAGAAAACATCCGAGAGAAGGTGAGATGCACCGATACCATTTGAGAGCTAAGGGTCCACACTTAAAGAAAACATAAGTAGACTGTTCGAGTCCTTCATCGGAAAGGATGTGATCATAAGGGAAATGTAACACAGCATTAAAAATAATACATCTTGAGTATAGACTCTAACGGATAGAGATTAAACTAGTGGGAAATATTGACAAAGTTAATAAGGACAATATGAGATAAAGGCATATAATGAGGTCATAAATCACCAAATAAAGCTTTGTGCACATCCAACACTTCAACAAAAATAGGTATAGGGGCTTAATTGGGATAACTTTGCGTCATGTTAATCCAATAACAAGTTATGTTTATATATTATCTAAATGACTCGGTATTAGCATAGATTCTTCCTTAGGCAACTAACAGTAAAACTTTCTACTTTTCTTTGGTCATCCATCAATATATCACAAATTACCACTCATGGTACTAACGAGAGGGCTTTCCCGCCCAAGGTGTGGTCTAATTGTAAGACTTAGCATTGTGCTACCACCTAAGACCAAACATGATGACCAAGACAAATAAATATATGAAGTTTTAAAATTTGAGCAAACATGCAAGATTGGTTGTCTCAAATGCAATGTTGCCTAAGACAATGATAAGGTAGAAGAACAAACACTGTTTTCAATCAAACCTTAAATTGAAGAGGGTTGTATTTGATCCTAGATCTAAGTGAACATGATTGATTTTCCTCAGTCTTATATGCAAGAGAGCAAATGCAATCATCAAACAATGTAATGTAATGTCAACAAAGTCAAAAGGCCAAAGAAAGAGAAATGCTTTAACATAGGCAATATAGATGATCTTTAAGTTAGTGGAAATGCACCAATGATGATCATAGTCAAACAATGACGGATCCTATCATGGTCGTCATTTGTTTGTATTTTAAAACTTATTTTAGTTTTTTGAGTGCTTCAGAAAAAATACAGTTTCATTTTTTAAATGAAAAAAAAAGGAACTTGCCCATAGGTACGAGGATTAACTATTTTCGGTGCCTTTACTAGAGGTAACTAATCTAAAAGCTATGCTTATTCTTGATGTATTTTATTTTTACTTGATCATATTTTACATTCTAAATGCAGCGTGATGCTTGGAAAAAATATTGAAGATTTGATCTTTCAAACACTTTAGATAAAAATATTTAAAGTATCATTTGAGGAAAATAAAGCATTTTGATTTGAAATATTTTTGAATGAAGAAATCTTTGCAAATATCATTTAAAAATCTTAGGAAGATAATCTGGGTATTTTAAAGATTTCTTTTCGAAATCGATTTAGTATTCTCTTAAGAATTTAAGTAGGTTTAAGATTTTGCTTTAGCTACATCTCATCTTGTTTAACTTCTCTTAGAGAAATACTTGTGCTTATTCGTGAATTCCACAAGTGAATGTGAATGTATTAATGAATCAATTATATATGATTAAAAATAAATTATTCATTCGTGCCATATCATTCATCTAAGGACATCCCTACCATCACATACAGTTTATTTACATATTTATTTTAAGTATTTTTATTAAGAACAAAAATTGAAAGTAAAATGGAGTTGTAGACCATCGGTTTTAATAGTGGGTCCTTAATTGAGTTTTGGTTTTAGTGAAGTCGATAAACGAAAATTAAAAAAAAAAAGATTTTAAGCCAAGAGAAAGAGGGAGAAAGTGAAAGAAAAAAAGGAGGTATTAGCTCAAAAAGAGAGAGAGAGAGAGAGAGAAAGTAGATTACACACACACACACACACATATATATATAAATTTATAAAAGAATATAATAAATCAAAGAGAAAGAAGGATGAACAGAGATATTTGTGTACATGTATACGTAAATAACATGTATATATGTACATATATATGAAAATGAAAATAAAGAGAAATGCTAAACGTAAGAATATCACGAAGATGTATTTTAACATGTATATATTCGTAAGGGGTTTTCCCAAGGTGGACAAATCCCAACCTAAAAAATCAACATAAAACAAAGAATTCCCAATTCAAACTCTCATTCTTACCATTCATTCGCAGTCCACCATGCATCAACATCATCTCAAACATCAATGATGCACACATTCAATGAGCAAAAAAATAAAGAATCATATTTCAAAAATAAATGGTGAAATAAAATTTATTTTGCTTTGCTTATACTCTCAGTGCACTCAAGAGTAGCTCTTGACTGCTGATAGGAGACCCTTGGAGCTCTCTTGCATGACTATAGGAAGATGGCGAAGGGAAATGAAAATAAATGAAAATGAGATGATGACTACATACCTCTAATGAAAGTACTTTTAGGAAACGGGTATTCTTCTCCAGTTGATCCTAAAGCTTCATCGAGTGAAGCCCCAAGTTGTTGAGCATTTCTCTTTGAAAGGTCTTGTTGTACTCTCTTGAATAGTGAAAGTCGGAGAAGCTCAAGGTTGGAGAAGAATAAGAAGTAAGATGAGAGAAATTGGGAGAGAGAGCTAGGAAAAACACTTTAAGTCTTCAAATGAGGAACTACTAGAGAGTTTTGGATCCAAAGCTCAAAATTTAATTTTTTGTAATTTCAACATTTTCGTGTGAATTCTAAGTATTTTTGAATTATTTTAAATTTTTTTAAGATATGTCTTGACCAAATGAGGTTGGCTCTTAACCCTCAAAACATATTGGGGGTGTGGGCAGGACTAGTAACCACACAACTGACTAAAAACCTGTCTTTTAGCGAAAACAGGGCCTCCACAGGGTGCAGTCCCAACCTCGTTATGGCCCAGGCCCGCGCAGTCGTGATTGGCTGCTCACGCATGGCCAAGTGACATTGCCTGGGGTGGCCGTGTGCCCTACCTAGAGTGCACGATCTGGCTATGCGCTGCTCGTTCAGAACGTCTTGCACCATGCAAGGCATGTGAGAGGGCAAAATGCTCCCTTATTGGCTTGTTTTAGACCAATAAGGGGTGGCTTTCGCCTCTCTGGCTTCCAAAGGGGTCCCACACATAAAAAATATAAGTCATTTTTTAAAACTCATATTTTAAAGGGCAAAATTGTCTTTTGTTACAAACAGGTCCAATTTCATTTTAAGTGGTTTCGGGCTCGTTTTAGATCCGAAAGGGTTCACTTGGTCGCAATGCGTTGAAGTCGACATACGAGGCTTAGATCAATAATTAGATGAGTGGTTTAGGCTCAAAACATATTTTCAAAGTTTTTAGCACAAGACTCATATGCAAAACAAGTGGGAGATCTGTGTGTGTGTGCGGCACTCAATAGTGTCAAAATTTGTTATTATAGCATCGACTTTAGATTTTAAATAGAAATTTTCGATTTGGATCCAAATTTTGGTTTTGGATCTCAGAGTAGCTTTATGGGTCTGTCTTCCTAGTTTGGATTTAATTTTCATTGGCAGAGCTTAGTTGCGGACCTTGGCTTCTTATTTCGGATTAAGGTGTGAATTTTGGATCTAAGACTTTGATTTGGATATAAATCTTGGTCTAAATTTAGATGTTGGATTTAAACTTGTATTTGGATTCAGATATGGGTCTAGAGGTATGTTTTGGATCTAGGGTCGAGAACTGGATTTGAATATGGATAAAGATGTTTGTCTTGGGTCTAGGGTCGAGAACTGGATTTGAATATGAATAACGATGTTTTTCTTGGGTCTAGGGTCAAGATTTGAATTTGGATATGGATCGAGAAGTCTGTTTTGGGTTGACTTTAGCTAGGGATCCAAATTGGATCCGAATCACTGTAAAAGTAGTTGAAATAACTGACAATCTTGTTTGAATAAAATGAAATGCAGTCTTTGAAAAAATTGAGGTGATAACACCTAGAAAGTGAGAATAATTCTTAAAGGGGGAGTAAACCTGAACATGTCCAATTAATAATGTTTGGTCCAATAAAATTGATGCTCTTGATATTTTGTTTTTTCATTGGTGGATGCTTTGGAATAAATTCACTTCATAACTGTCTTCCCCTTTTCTCTTACACTAGGGTCTCATAACCTGGGTGGGGAGCAGTATTACATGTCAACTAGATTATCACACACCCACCATTTGCAAGAGGAGTTGCACCCATAAGAATTGAACTAACAGCTGGACTTACACCGGCATATCAGTCCAGACAACTACGTTATGCTGCTTACGGCTTTCTCTTTATGTGGGGGCAGAAAAGATTGCAAGTGGCCGATTTTGTATGATTCTTACAAGTCCACATCAAATGAAATTTAGCTTAATCTACTTTGTGGAATGATATTTCAATTTCACTAATCATGTTTTGTTGAAAGGAGAAGAAGAAGAAGAAGAAAATGAAGAAATATTTTAGCTAGAAACTGCATGTAAGACCCTAAGGACTCACCAAACTCTCCAACTATTTGAATTGCCTTCTCACTTGGGAAATTCAGTAAGGCATATCACGTTATGTTCTCGCCACTGCCGTTATTTTTCCTAACAACCGTAACATATTTTTAAAGTTATTGGAATTTGGATTTTTTTAAAGCAAAAAAAAAGGGTAACGCTGAGATACAACTAAAACAAATATTTTTCCTTAAAAAAAAATCACTGTCTGTTAAAAACCATAAGGTAGGCCACTATCGATTTGTTCTTGATTCCTTAGTTGGGATTTTAAGACGAAGAAGAAGATACGAGGCATGTGAAGAAGAAGAAGGTACGTGGAACCGCACACAAGTGGACACCTTAACTGTTAGTTATGACGAAAATGAAAGGAGAAAAATCAATTTTCTAGATATCGGTGTGCACCACTTTATATAATTGACAAACAGAGCAGTGCATTGCATGAAATTCGCTTTTTTTATCTTTCTCAATGGAAAAGTATTTTAAAAATGAAAACTCCAAATACAATATTATTGGTTAGAGTGACCGTGGACCCAACATATATCTGGCACCATGTTAAATAGTTAGGACATGATTTACGAATTTTTTTTAGTTTCGTTTTATTACATTGTCACTTGTCAGTTGGCGCAATGGTTGGGGCGGGGTCTGGTAGACGAGTTCTTGTTTCAAATTCCCGTGGCATCTATACTATATAAGGTGACCACCAACATGCAAGTTAAAACATAATAAAAATGGCATTCGAAACACTAAAAGTAATGCCTGTGCCACATCAGCATAAGGGGTTGAGGGAGATTCGTCCTTCCCTCTGGTTGTAATTTTCTTTTGTTCAAAAAAAAAAACTAAATTTGATCATGATAAACTTCTGGGAGGGAAAAGCAGCATCACCTGACCCAACTAATGCTGATCCTTGAGACACTTATCAGAAAGCGGAAGCTTTCCCTTCTATTCTTTGCTCTAATTTCTACAACTACTGCCATTATGTGACGGAGCTGGTTATATGTGGATGGTGGAGAACTTTTTTTTTTTTGCCAGCATGCTCATGATAAAAATGCCCATGGTTAATAGAAAAAAGAGAACTTTCGTAGGTATGAAAAGGAAATTCAAAAAAGTGAAAACTAAAAGGATATTTTTTAACTAATTTCCAAAATACCTCAACTCCTACCCTTTCGAACTGTACATTTCACCACTGTTAGGAAAATGAAAAGCATGTTGAGAAGCGATCTTCTACAACTTGTAGGCACATGATAACTTCGAATTTCTATGACTGCCTTTAGCATATTTTATATGTTAAATCTCATAATTTAAGTTGTCTTTTATTGAATTCGAAGGCAGTATACTTGTACCTTGCGACAAAAAAATGTAAATTAGTTTATGTTTTCAAATGTAAAACATACTTCAGAATTTTAATTAAATCAACGGTTCAGCAGCCTTAATGTACTGCTCTTACGTAATCAGTGCAGTCATGAAATTGCAATGGTATAACCGCTTCTTAGGGAACCAAAATCCATGAAGCACTCTACTATTTCCTCATTCAAACTCGGAAGATACAAATTTACAGATATGAAAAAAAAAACGAGACTGGGTACATGAGAATTCCAAGTTAGCAAATTTAATTGTTCGAAATTTATCAAAATATGAGAGGGTCCTGAAACTCAAACCGTGTCCAAAAATTTATTCTAGACCCATCCTTTTAATTTCGTCAGTGGAGAGAGAGAGAGTATATATTTTATATATATATATATATATATATATATATATATATATATATATATATATATATATAGAAAGAGAGAGAGATAGAGAGAGAGAAGGCCGTGAAGTAAACATTATAATGATATTAGCGTTGGGGTGAGAAGGCCGTGAAGCAAACATTATAATGATATTACGGGTGGGATATAATGGTTGCAATCTTATTTTGATCTCAATTATTAGCTTGATTCATGTGGCAAATTACTAAATGGTTAGATTGCTTAAATATTGTTTTGAACGTTGCATCTTGACACAAGTAATTGTTCGGTTGGTCCAACCATCCTTCGCCAAGTGTCATTTGTAATGTTATGCTTCTCTCTCTCTCTCTTCATATATATATGTGTGTGCACCTCACTGCTGTGCCTATCTTAACATTATGCGATGGTTGGATGTGGTTAATGGATTCAATATGTACTTTTGCAATTGAGTCCAAATCTGATTCTGAAGTCCAGCAAATTGTTTGTCACTACTCTTTATTGGCGCCCGATATCGAAGGAAAATTTGATTCAAGATCATACTCGTAAATTACGTTTACATAATGAAATTAAATAAACAAAGGATTCACAAGAAACCTGACGAACCTGAAAACGGGTACTCTAAGAGATGAAGGCTTTGGTTGGGGGATCTTTCCACCTGATTTATTTAGGAGCAATCAAATTAACAAATTTAATTCTTGTATATATATTTCACTCTTTATTTTTAAGAAAGGAAACACACATATAGATTATAGTATATGTAGATGACATTCTCAAAGTAGTTCTTATCATGTAACAACTTGATTCACAAACTCAGAAAGGATGCTGCTCTCAAATATCTCAGCAACTTGAACTATTTTTTGGGTATCTAAGCTACTTATTTATTAATAGGACTCTTTCTTTCCCAACAAAATTGTTCTTTTAATCTTTTTTACAGGACCAATGTGGCGGCCACCAAATCATCCTTAATTTGGACATCAAGTCGCATTTTTGGTCAAGGCGTTGCGGCTCCATATTGATTAGACCAGACTTCATGTATGCAGTCAATAAGGTTTGCCAATATATGTACAAACCAACGCATGACCAATGGGTGGCAGTAAGAGAATTCTTCACTCCGTTGGAAAGGAACAATCCAATATGTTTTACTTACTTCTCCAACCCATCAATTCCTATATTATGGTGCGACAATGTTAGTGCTACTTATATGTCTGCATACATGTTGAATTGGATGTTCATTTTATGAGAGATCGCATCTCTAAACGTTAATGCGATCCTTTTGCAAGTCTCACTCATCTGGAGGTGAGATTGCAGATTGAAATACTAGCTCTATCTGCAAAGCAGTCGTGGATTTTGCCATCTCAGGGCATTGTTAATATCCATTTGCCAGCCTTCTTGTAATTGGCTTGATACTGCATCTGTTATCTAATGTCATGTAGCCTTTGTTGTAATATCTATTGTCAATCAACATGTTTATCCAAATTTTTCTCTTTAACATGTCTAACTTTGTTTTGCTTGGACCAGTCAGAACTCGGACTGACCATTTTTAGCTATCCTAGTAGTCCCAACCAGTCCAGCAGAACTCGGACTGACCTCTTTCCACCTGCAAGAGCCTTGCCGACCTGGCTGGATCAAACTCAAGACCTTCAAATTAAAGCGGGTCAAGAATTTATTACTGAAGACGTGTCCCTTGGCACAAAATACTGAGGATATGCCTGACCTCAGCCTGACTATCAGGAAGCAGTAAATCTCCAAGCATCATTCAGGGTTCTGAATGTTGCCATTGTTAGAGAGACATTTGAAATCCGTTGAAGTCATAGATTTGTCAAACAGACTTTCTTTCAGGACAAGAGCTGCACTGGATTAGTATGAGTCCCAGCAGCCTGATCCTAAGTTCACATATGGAAAACACTGTACTTTGTCGTCATGGGCACATCATCTGTTTTGTTTCTTCATATTGGAAATGGCTGGCCTTAAGTTTGGCAAGGTGATGTAGAAGATTGGGGTTGGGGGATTACTCCGGATTTGTTTAGCAGCAATCATGGATCTTGCCAACCTCTAGAGCACATGGGCTCCCCACTAGTGGGCAGGTTAAACTTCGTGTGCCCGCTAATGGGTTTATTCTTTCTTACAAAATCTGCAACTACAAATTAAAGAAATGTACTACCATGGCTTAAGAACTGCAAGCTAAGACTGTCCATTGTAAACATAATTTTCAATGAGAACTCTCGTTTGAATGATGTACATTTCCCAAGCATCAACATGTGAGCATTCGGAGGAGACTACAATGTCTATATATATATATATATATATATATATATATATATATATATATATATATTTATGAACAAAGAAATCGTCCAGCACACAGGTTCATATATTATATTGGTCTGTATATTTAATCACATGGCTTGATGCAAGAGGATTTCATCTCCTATATATATATATATATATATATATATATTGAATCGCATAATGTAAGTTCTTTTTTACTGAATGCTTTGAAGTTAAATTTGTACCATGCGACAAAAGAACATGTAAATTTATATTTTAAAATGTCTTACCCAATTTGAATTAAATCAATGATAAGTTTGAGCAACAGATTTTTTGACAAAAAAACATGTGGATTAATGTTTTAAAGTATACTTCTTAATTTCAATTAAATCAACAATATGGTTCAGCAACCTTAATGTACTGTTCGAACATAAACAGTGGGGTCGTGAAATTGCAATGCTAGAAATAGTTCACGGAGTGCCAAATCCATGGAGCTCTTTACAATTTTTGGCTGTTTAAAATTTGTCTTCCACATTTGAACTCGAAAGGTACAAAATTATAGGTCTGAGAAAACAAAAAAAAGAGACATTGGGTGCATGAGAATTTAAAATTAGCTGTTTTAGTTGTTCTAAATTTATCAAAAAAAACCGAGACTTAGGTCCGGGATAAAAATTGGAACCTTTATTTTGATAAAAAAATTAATATAAATAAAATATAACATCTTTTGATATAAAACATGTTTTGAATCAAGTTGTTTTTATGAAAAATGCAGATTTCTTCTATAAACAAAATGTTGATGGTATGACAGTCATTCATCGTTCAGTTCCACTCGGGCCCTGGTTTCCCTTCAGGTTCCACCTGCACTGAGCTGCCATTAGATGCGTCAATCTAGCGCATTTAAACCAGTCCGAAGAAGCTCCAAGGACAAAATCTCTCACTACACTAAGATAAATCAAGCCAGTCTGGTGAGCAAGATAGAAGGTTGGCTTGCCCTCCTTCTCCATCCACCGCCCATGGTTTCAAAGCATTGAAATCAGACAACACAGGGGGTGGATTGAGCCTAGTGAAACACAAAAAATGATCAACTTAATATATATTTTGCATCAACCTATCCTTAAGAGCGTAATATTAAGGTTAGATTCCAAACAATTTAAATATCTTATTTAAAGGATCTGGATTCTACCACCAATCACTCATATATATATATATATATATAATCTTTCCTCGTAAGGTCAGATTTCAAACACTTTAAATACTTATTTAAAGGATCTGGATTTTGTTTTGTTCCCGACCTATTGGTCCAATCAATATACATATATATTGATATAGACGCACACGGGTAAGTACTCACACCAATTGTATTCTGACTCAGGAAAAATCTTAATGACGTTACAGATGGGGCATGATGGTTTCAGAATTATTTTGATCTCAATTATAAGCTTGGTTTACCTACCAAATTATTTTAAGGATAATATCTAGATGGTAAGATTGTTCAAAGATATTGTTTTGAACAATGCATTTAGACACAGCTAATTGTTCCCTTCGGTTCAACCATCCTTGGCAAAGGATGGGCCCCATGAGCCACCGTCCCATGTCAGCAGATCACTCTTTCTTTTAAGCGCCAATTGTAATTGGCTTGACACTGAAGCTGGTATCTAATCTCATTATTGTTACGATACCTATTGTCGATCAATATGTCTATTCAATTTTGCTCTTTAATATGTCGAAGTTGTTATGCTCTGCTGATTCGGAACTCGGACTGATTGTCCTCACCTGGCTTAGTAGTCCCAACCTCAAAAAATTGTTATTTTAAGTTTTTAACCATTTTTTTTCTCATGAATGCTTTTATCAGGAACTATAACATTTGTGTGTGTGTGTGTGCGTGATCACATCAGCGGTCGGGAACTATAATATTTGATTTTTCTGAGTAATTTTTCTTGTTTACATATTAGTTTATCCTAAAAATTTTACATTTTATGTCTAATGTACCCATTTACTAGAATTTTCTGACTCTACCCCTGCTTCAAATTAAAGCAGGTCAAGAGCTTATTACTCAACGGTGTCTGTCTCGGCACAAAAAGTTAACTTGACCTCAGCTTGAGTCTCCTATGCTTGAGGAACTTACCCAGTTCCTATTTTGACTTGTGCGGCCCGAGTGAGCTCTAAATCACTACCACAAGATGCCCAGTTCTGAACTAAACCTAGCCTGGCTAGTGTGACTTGATCTTGCTCTGTGCTATGGTTGGGGAGACCTTTCACGCCCAGTTTAAATATGAACCACCGAGTAATTGTCTTCATGGGGACATCATCATCATTATCCATCTTTGTCTCTTAGTAATGGGGGATTTGTTTAGCTTTGGCTGTCATCACTGTCCAGATGGATTTCGAAATTTTCGTCCACATCTGAACTTGAAAGGTGCAAATTTATAGATATGAAAAAAAAAAACAAGGAGACTGGGTACATGAGAATTTAAAATTAGAAGTTTTAATTGTTTTAAATTTATCAAATAGAGAAATCATTAATCCATGAACAATGATTGTGTGTGTGTGTGTGTGTGTGTGTGTGTGTGTGTGTATATATATATATATATATCCAAAAGATCTCTTACAAAAGATGGATTAGAAAAACCGTGTTCAATTTGTCACACCCGCTTTTAACTTTCTATACCATTTTCATGAAAAATGAAGATGTGAATCTTGATCGTCAAAACAATAGAAGTCTACCTAAAATGGCATTACAATGGAGAAATAAGATCTTAATAGTCAATATCATCATTATCCATCTTTGTCTCTTAATAAGATCTTAATAGTCAATATCATCATTATCCATCTTTGTCTCTTAGTAATGGGGGATTTTATCCATCTTTGTCTCTTAGTAATGGGGGATTTGTTTACCTATGGCTGTTGATCACTGTCCAGCTGGATTTCAAAAAATTTTTTGTCCACACCTGAACTTGAAAGGTGCAAATTTATAAATATGAAAAAAAAAGGAGACTGAGTACATGAGAATTTAAAATTAGAAGCTTCAATTGTTTTAAATTTATCAAAGAGAGAAATCATTAATCCATGAACAATGATCTTAGTAATGGGGATTTGTTTAGCTTTGGCTGTTCATCACTGTCCAGATGGATTTCGAAATTTTCGTCCACATCTGAACTTGAAAGGTGCAAATTTATAGATATGAAAAAAAAAACAAGGAGACTGGGTACATGAGAATTTAAAATTAGAAGTTTTAATTGTTTTAAATTTATCAAATAGAGAAATCATTAATCCATGAACAATGATTGTGTGTGTGTGTGTGTGTGTGTGTGTGTGTGTGTGTATATATATATATATCCAAAAGATCTCTTACAAAAGATGGATTAGAAAAACCGTGTTCAATTTGTCACACCCGCTTTTAACTTTCTATACCATTTTCATGAAAAATGAAGATGTGAATCTTGATCGTCAAAACAATAGAAGTCTACCTAAAATGGCATTACAATGAAGAAATAAGATCTTAATAGTCAATATCATCATTATCCATCTTTGTCTCTTAATAAGATCTTAATAGTCAATATCATCATTATCCATCTTTGTCTCTTAGTAATGGGGGATTTGTTTACCTATGGCTGTTGATCACTGTCCAGCTGGATTTCAAAAAATTTTTTGTCCACACCTGAACTTGAAAGGTGCAAATTTATAAATATGAAAAAAAAAGGAGACTGAGTACATGAGAATTGAAAATTAGAAGCTTTAATTGTTTTAAATTTATCAAAGAGAGAAATCATTAATCCATGAACAATGATTGTGTGTGTGTGTCTATATAATAGAATTCTACCTAAAATGGCATTACAATACTCGTAATAGTCAATATCATCATTATCCATCTTTGTCTCTTAGTAATGGGGGATTTTTTTAGCTATGGCTGTTTATCACTGTCCAGCTGGATTTCAAAATTTTTGTCCGCACCTGAACTGAAAGGTACAAAGAGACTGGGCACATGAGAACTTAAAATTAGCAGTTTTAATTGTTTTAAACTTATCAAAGAAGCACATGAAATCATTAATCTATGAACAATGATTGCTTTTTAGACCCATCCTTTCCTTTTCACCGGTGGAGTGTGTATATATATAAATGACATTAGAGGTGGGGTATAATGGTTTCAGACTTATTTTAATCTCAATTATTAGCTTGCACCAACCAAATTACTTTTAAGATAATATCTAAATGGTTAGGTTACTAAAAAAAATGTTTGTTTGTTTGGTTCAATCATTGTTGCCAAGTGTTTTCGCTAATGTTATGCTTCTCTCTCTCTCAGACACACACACCCTAACTCTATGACAATCTTAACGCTATGTCCAAAGGTTGGATCTGGTAAATCAATTCAAATAGGTACTTTGAAACTTGAGTCCAAATTTAACTAGGAAGTCAAGCAAATTGTTTGTAGATCGATACTGTTTGGTCATACCCAATACGTTTTTACATAATGAAATCAGATAAACAAAAGTTTACAAGAAATCTAACGGACCTGAAAAGGGGAACTCTAAGAGCCGTCGGAATCTTGGGTTGGGGATCTTTCCACCAGATTTGCTTGGCAGGACAAGCCGGCACCCATGTGAGAGTAAAATATTGCTAATTATTTTCCGTCAAGAAAGACCAATTTTTTGGTCAAATTAATAATTTATTAAATTGGATGGTCGAAAATATGAGCATGTTTTTGTTATATGCTTGTTTGAATTTAGCGTTGATAGGGTATGGTGAGTAAAGCATTCCTACTTCAAGAGCAAGTTTTGCATGAGAAAATATATTTTATTTTACATTTATCGTTTGGTCATTTAGAAAGCTTACTTCTTCAGATACAAATTTCTATTGCCCCCACTATTTAGTACTACGTTGTTAAACAAGGAATTATATAAAAAAAATTGCTTAAATTTAAATGCATTTATAAATAACAACCTCACAATTGCAAATTTAGATTTAGAAAAGAACAAGATCATGTATCTGAACTTTTTAAACAGACAAATAAATAGCCTATAAAAGGGAAATTCGACAAACTTTACAAAGGGGAAGTCTAGATGACCTAGAAGATTGGGGTTGGGGGATTTCGTCGGATTTGTTTAGCAGCAATATTCATGGCTTGCCTCTTTTCCTGCAATTGTTTTGTTTTTCTTTAACTTTTTTGGTTATTTTCATGTGAGACCCAGCTTTGATTGCCCGCACACTGGAAGAATCCAATTTTTCTTCTTGTATCTATCTGTTTGCCAGTCTTATTGTAATTGGCTTGATACTGCACCTGTTATCTAACCTCATGTACCCTTTGTTGTGATACCTACTGTCAATCAATATGTTTATTCAAACTTGTTTTGCCCAGTCGGAACTCAGACTGATTGCCATCATCTAGCCTAGTAGTCCCAACCTGTTGTGGACTTGGGTCAAATAGCACGTTGTTTGACAATAAGGGCCATGCGGACCTGGCTGGATGAAACTCAAGACCTTCAACTTCAAGCAGATCAAGAGTCCCAAGGTGTGTCTCTTGGCACAAAATGTTGAGGATCTGCCTGATCTCAGCCTGACTATAAGATAAACAGTAGATCTCCAAGCATCATTTGGGGTTCCAATTTTTGAGTCTCTTATGCTTTAGAAACTTACTCTGTTCCTCTTTTGATTTGTTGGGCCTGAGCGAGCGAGCTCTAATTCACGGCCACAAGAAGCTCAATTCTGAACTAACCTGCCCTTGCTAGTGCCACTTGGTCTTTCGATGTTGCTATTTGTTAGGTGAAGTGTAGGTGACATAGAAGATTGGGGTTAAGGGATTTTTCTAGAATTGTTTGACAGCAATCAAGGAACTTGCCAACCTATAGAGCAGATGGGCTCACCATAGTCCAAATTAAGCGATGGGCGTGCACCTTACACTTCTGATGAGGACCACTAATCGGTTTATTCTTTCTTGTAACCTTAAATCTATTACTCTTATATTGTGGTCATGACAGTGTAATGGCAGAACTACTTCGTGGAGTGCAGTACTCTACTATTTATGTGTATTTGTCTTCCACATTTGAATTCGATACATAAAAATTTATTTGTTTGAACAAAAAACGAGATTGGTTACATGACAATTTCAAATGTGCAATTTGAATTGTTTTAAGCTTGTCAAAAAATGAGGATCCATGACGTTCAATCTGTCCCATAACTGTTTTTTTGACCTATCTTTTTCATTTCATAGGTGGAGTGTGTGCGTGTGTATTATTTCCTGGCCTTTTACACAAACACTCTGTCAAGTTAGTACTCCTATCTCTTGTATTCTAACTCACGAAAAATCTTAATGACATTAGCGGTGCTGTATGATGGTTTTAAACTTATTTTAGTCTCAATCATTAACTTGGTTCACCTACCAAATTATTTTTAAGATAGTATCTAAATGGTTAGATTGTTAAAACAAAACGTTTTCAATGTTCCATTTAGACACAAGTAATTGTTCCTTTGTTTGGACCATCATTGGCCAACTGTTCTTGCCAATGTTATGCTTATTTCTCTGTCTCTCTCTTTCTTATATATATATATATATATATATATATATATACACCTGACTTTATGCCAACCTGAACATTATGACAAAGGTTGGATCTTGTTATTGGATTCAATATGTACTTTTGCAACCGAGTCCAAAATTGACTTTGAACTCCAGGAAATTATTCGTAGCTGCTGTTTGGTCATTCGCAATATTGCAATAAAACTGGATTCAAGATTGTATATGCAAATTATTTTGCATAATGAAATGAGATAAACAAAAGATTAACAGGGAGTCTGACGAGACTGAAATGGGTAACTCAAGAAATGTAGAAGGCTTAGGTTGGTGGTCTTTCTACCATATTTATTTAGCAGCAAGTAAATTAACTAATTTAATTGCTTCATTAGTACAACTTGATAAAAAAAATGTATGCTTGAGTGTTTTTCCCATGTGCTCCAGTATTATGAACATGTCACATCACTACTACTGATGACAAAATTCATGTGAAAGACAGAAACATGGAAGGGAAAAAAAAGCATCAACTTGAATGTAGCTAGTCTATAGAACAGACAAAAGAGCGTGGAAGCCAGGGCTGGATGTCATTTTATATTAAAGCCACTTGCTGTCGTGCTGTGTAAATTAAAGGTCGTGAGAGAGCCGTTGCATCTACTCTCTACCACTGACAAGTCAATCATGTGGTGGTGGAGCTACTTGTCAAACAGTAAGATAATTGTGGCAGCGTGGTCTTTATATTTAGCTGTTTGCATTCTTCCCCGCCATTCGAAAATTGCTTCTCTTCCTCTTGCTCTTCCATCAACTGAGAAAGGGGAGAAGATGGCACTAGTAGTCGATGCACTTGCAGAAACACTTATTTCTAATCTCTTGGGGTCTGTAACCAGTTTGTTGAAAGGCAAGGTGGACCTCATCCTGAATGCAAAAGACGAACTCAAGAAGCTCCTGGGCAAGCTTGAATGCTTGCAGAAGGCCCTTAAAGAAGTAGATCGCAAGCCATTTTTCAGCAACGAGCGTGACAAAGATCTGGAGGGAAAGCTGAAGGATATTTTTTATGATGCCCAGGACATCATCGAGGAATACGGAACCATGGAGGAGATCGTGAGAGAGCATGATTCCCGAGGCGCTAAACTCACTTTTTTCAGTTTTTTTTTCTTTTTTAAATATTGCTTTCCATTTTGGTGTAAGTAGAGGAGTTGAAAAAGTTAAGGAAGAAAGAGAGAAAAAGAAGTTCCCTTTTTCTCTCCCTCCCTCTCTTCGCTCTTTACTCTCTCTCTCAACCGTCCTTGTCTCTCTCCCTCTCTCTCTCACGCTGCCCAAGACGTCTCTCTCTCTCTCTGCCGTCCTTGCTCCCTTTCTCTCTCTCTGCCCGAGGGTAACTTCCCTCTTGGTGTGCATCAATAGCACACCACCTTTGAGGTGAGCGTGTGAATCAAGGGAGAGGGCCAACACTTGGTATCAGAGCGCAGGTTGTATGCCAAAGCTTCCTCGATTCAAGCCAATGTCGATCATCACAACCGAGGCAGTGCGGGAGATCTCCAGTGGTACGTTCCCCGCAACTCACGGGGACCAACTACACCAGTTGGGTGATTAGGGTCCAAGCCATGATGGAAGATCAAGGCGTTTGGGAGGCAGTCGAGCTGGAGGCCGGTGTGGCTGTCGACACGAGGAAGGACAAGAAGGCGAGGTCACATCTTCTCCAAGCCCTCCCGGAGGATCTCCTAATGCAAGTGGCGGAGAAGGCGACGGCGAAGGAGGTTTGGGATTGCCTCAAGACGAGATTCGTCGGGGCAGATCGCGTGAGGAATGCGCGCCTGCAGACGTTGAAGAGTGATTTTGACGCCATGAGGATGCAGGAAGGAGAGTCGTTGGACCAATATGCGGGCAGACTCACCGGAATGTCCGTCAGGTATGCCAACTTGGGGGGAACCCTGAGCGATTCCGCTCTGGTGAAGAAGTTGTTTGATACCGTTCCAAATCGATTTCTTAGCGTAATCGCAGGCATAGAGCAGTTTTGCGACCTTGACACAATGTTGTTTGAAGAGGCCGTGGGACGACTCAAGACGTACGAAGAACGCTCTCGTCCCCGAGCGTTCGGTACCGGTGGCAACGGTGATGCGCAACTGCTTCTCACTCAGGCTGAGTGGGAGGCACGGCAAAAGAGAGGCGAGAGCGACCCGTCGTCGACCCGAAGGGAGAAGGGTCACGGGGAAGGAAGTGTTCGCAACCGGGGAGGTCGCGAGCGCGGTAGAGGTGGACGAGGCGACTTCCCAAAGGACAGAGCAGGTGGCTCTGGAAGCGATGGTCGTGATAAGAGTCACATTCGTTGCTTCAATTGCAACGAATTAGGACATTATGCGAACCGTTGCAAGACTCCCAAAAGGAAGGAAGAGGCGCACCTCACACAAACTGATGACACTGAACCAGCCCTGTTGCTTGCAGAGTTGAAAGAAGTGGTGCCTGTTGCACTTGAGAGACAAGAATGGCAGGAACGACAGGAAGCCGTCCTGCTGAATGAAGAGCAAGTATGGCCCAAATTGCACGGGACCGAGCACGGTAAGGAAACTACCGACATCTGGTACCTGGATAACGGTGCCAGCAACCACATGACAGGAGACAAGGTCAAGTTTCGGGAGTTGGACGAGGCAATCACCGGCAAGGTGAAGTTCGGCGATGGCTCATCGGTGCAGATCATGGGTAAGGGTTCAATTCTTTTAAATGCAAAAATGATGATCAATGGCAGCTCCAGGAAGCATACTATATTCCAAGGCTTCGCAGCAACATCGTGAGTCTCGGGCAACTCACTGAGGCGGGCCACAAAATGGTAATGGATGAAGACAAACTGGAGGTGTTTGTCAAAAATCCATGGCAGTTGATCATGAAGGTGAGACGCACGCCAAATCGTCTCTATCGAATCGAGCTGCAGATTGCAAAGCCAGTGTGTCTCCTGGCGAACCTCGAGGATCCGGCATGGTTGTGGCATGCTCGACTCGGCCATGTCAACTTTCAAGCAATGAAGTTGCTTGTAAACAAGAAAATGGCAACTGGGGTACCACCAATTACCCATCCCGCTCAGCTACGTCGGGAGTGTTTGGTGGCGAAGCAGACGAGACAGCCGTTCCCGTCAGCAACCAACTATCGAGCGAAGGAGCCACTCGAACTCTTGCATGCTGATCTTTGCGGCCCGATCACGCCACCCACCCCTGCCGGTAATAGGTATTTTTTTACTACTCGTTGATGACTTCACTCGTTGGATGTGGTTGTGCGTGATCAGAACGAAAGACCAGACATGCTCGACATTTATGAGGATCAAGGCGCTAGCCGAGAACGCGTGCAAACATCGCATCAAGACGCTCCGGACCGATCGGGGAGGCGAGTTTCTCTTTCTTGAGTTCGCCAATGTATGTGAACAGGCGGGCATTGCGCGGCACCTCACTGCGCCATACTCACCACAGCAAAACGGTGTGGTGGAGCGAAGGAACAGAACGGTGATGGCGATGGCTAGGTCCCTCCTCAAAAGCATGAGCATGCCGGGAAGGTTTTGGGGCGAGGCGGTACGACACGCGGTCTACCTGTTGAACCGCTTGCCTACAAAAGCCATGGGTGAGTGCACACCGTATGAAGCTTGGAGTGGTAGGAAGCCAGACCTTGCACATCTTCGATTGTTCGGTTGCACGGCGCATGCCCTGTGACAATGCCACACCTCAAGAAACTTGATGATCGCAGCCAGCCAATGGTGTATCTTGGCGTCGAGGATGGCTGCAAGGCACACTGACTATTCGATCCAGGACGCGGGAGAATCCATGTAAGTCGTGATGTTAGATTTGAAGAAAAATTAAAGTAGAATTGGAACATGGATGCAGGAGGTAGTGAATTGTCAAATTTCACTGTTGAGGAGGAGTCAAATACTGAGTCAGCAGTGAGCAACTCAGTTACAGGCGGACAAGCAGGAAGGGTGGTGTCCATGGAGCTAGGCGAATCAGCTCCTTCATCGACACCGATGGATGGCGAAGCAATGCCGGCTCGGAGATTGGAAACTGTTGCGGCTTCAGAGATGGAGGACATCAATGATGGACCCGTTTGATATAGACATATCGATGACATCATGTGAGACGCTCGGCGTGTCGAGCTTGATGATGAAGACGTCGAAGAAGAGGCCATGCTCGCGGCAACAGAGGAGCCATCATGCTACCAAGAGGCAATCGGCCAACCGGCATGGTTGGAAGCGATGGCCAAAGAGATTGAGTCCATTGAAAAAAAAAAACTCGACTTGGACGTTGACAACCCTACCAGTCAGAACCAAAGCAATCGGACTTGTTGGGTGTTCGAGATCTCGGGCCACATCAAGATTAGGGGGGAGAATGTTGCTCAAACTCCTGAAGTGGAGGAGCTCGTGGAGATCGTGTGTGTGTGTGTGTGTGCGGTTCCCAAGTAGTAGAGAAAGTGATGCGAGACTTGAGGGAGTGGCCAGCGGTTTCCATGTCATGGGGAGTTAGAAAAGAAGTGGAGGCTCACGCTGCCTAAGACGTCTCTCTCTCTCTCTCTCTCTGCCGTCCTTGCTCCCTTTCTCTCTCTCTGCCCGAGGGTAACTTCCCTCTTGGTGTGTGCATCTTGGCACACCTCCTTTGAGGTGAGCGTGTGAATCAAGGGAGAGGGCCAACAAAAGATGCAGATCACAAGCCGTTTTTCAGCAACAAGCACGGCATTGATCTGGAGGGAGTGCTGAAGGACATTTTTTATGATGCCCACATTGCCATCGAAGAACACCGAACCACAGTTGAGCTTAACAAGAAGGAGAACTTGGTAATTGCTTTATGGAACAAGGTAAGAAGGCCCTTGATCACTCTCTGCTCTTGCTTTAAGGAGCATCTGTCTGCTTTCGACCAATTTGGAACTGAAATTAAAAAGATCAACCAAAGGCTTGATGAAATCGAAGAAGTTAGTAAAATGGTGGATTTTATCAACATAGCACCAAAAGAGACTAGTGGTAAAGGTCATGACAATCTTGGAGAGATAACCTATCACATAGGTACTGCACAACCACCTATTGTCAGGGCACACGATAAGGAGAAAGTAAAAGAACTCTTGTTTGATGACTCTACGGGAAAACATGGTGTTTCTATTGTATCCATTGTTGGTCAAAGGCGGGATTGGGAAAACTACTCTTGCACAAATGATCTTTAAGGAAGTCGGAGAACAGTTTGGAAAACGACGGTGGTGGGTTTGTGTTTCAGAGAAGCCAAACCCTATGAGTCTGTTGCAAAAGATACTAATGGAAATATGCAAGGGATCAGAAATCAAACTTGAAGGCATCACTTGTTTGAGTGACTTGTGCACACAGCTCTCAAAGAGCAAGTTTTTGTTGGTCTTAGATGACGTATGGGAATTAGGTTGGTGGATGGGAGAGGTAGAGGGTGTCCTGATGGGGGGTGCAAATGAGAGCAAGATTTTAATTACCAGTAGAAACATAGAAGTCTCCCAAGGGATTGGTGCTAAAATGTATAAATTACCCAAAATGAGTCTCGATGAAAGTTGGAGATTGTTTTGGATGTGGCAATGAAAGAAGAAATTGAATTGGCAAGTCACAATTTGAAAGATATTGGGGAGAGGATAGTGAGCAAGTGTGGTGGGATTCCACTTGTTGTCAAGCAAGTAGGGTGCTTAATGCGTACAAAAAAGATGACTAGAGATCACTGGGAAGCCGTTGAAAGGAGTGATATCTGGGAATGGGCGATGCGTGCCCCATCTTCCATTGGTAGCATTCTTTGACAGACACGAACACTTATGGCTTCCCCAATCTAAAGTCTCTGATAGACGTCAATAATATTACTTCCCAACAAAAAGATGCAGTAGCAACACCTCCCACTGATGCAAAGGAACAGATTGCCTGCCTCTCGAAGCTTGATCAGTCGAAGCTTGATCAGTCGTTGATAATTTGCAGATGTCATGCACCCGATATGCCGCAATGATAGGAGATGACTAGTGTTGCTATATCATGCTATTGAACTTTTTCTTTTTATTTTAAATTGTCTGAAATGTGTGTGGTTTTAAGATCAGTAACAGATTGCAAGTAATATTTTGGTTGAATATGCAATTTTTGCATTTCAAAGGCTCTTTTCTCTCTCCCTTGTTTGATTTGGGTGACGCTATTTTTTTATATCATGTTTTCCATCTCCAAAAGTGGAGAGAATGTGTAAGAATCACTAGAGTGAAACTGTTTTCCGCAAACCTGACTGAAGCAGGAGAGCATACTGCCGTTTGACAGGGATTAGTCAGCTTGGGTGTGATTTGTAACTATATGGCTTAGCTTGGAAATAGTGATTAATTAATTTTTTGATCAGGTCATAATTTTCACTTTCACCCACCACACATTTGGGTTATTAATTCTTCGCATCCAACCACCATTTTAACATATATATATATATATATATATTTGTTCGGTCCATATTTAAACCTGTAAGGTAGCTAACACATATGATCACTATTGCTGGGCCCTTCACCTAAGGCTAATTTTGGTAAAAAATGCTTTCTAAGAAGGCCAACAATGGTATTATGTCATGCATGATTCATTCACCTGTCTCCCTCTCATGAACAATTTTTTATCTATGCCGACACATGCACCCTTTCAAATATTGTACCAAGTAAGGGGATCTCAAGTATGCACCGGTACTTAATCTTCATTTGACTATACCCAACATCCAGTTACACTTGAATTTAGGAAACAATAATATTTCACTAAATCTTATGATGTTAATTAAGTGTTTTTCTCAAATAAACGAAAGCTAAAATTTTTAAACCAAACAAAAAAGAAAAAAGTTGTGTATTATGTGAACATCAGTACATACCGGCACCATATATAAATGATACATATGTGGTGCTGTTTGGATCAAAAAGATGGAATCGGTACCAATACTAAAAATTGCCTTTTCCATTTAAGAAAAATTTAAAAAGTAATTTTAAATATTATTTTGTTCTATATACACCAATTGACGCATGCAGGCCCCGATTAATTGGCTCATACAATAAAAGCTATGTTGGCCATTACTTATGGAGGTATACATTCTTTGAGCAACGCTTAAAGCTTTATGTTTTTCATAGTTAATGATATTCACAAATTTTAAACGCAAACAAACAGTCAGAAAGTTGCGCTTATATTCTTATATTCACCTTCAAAGTTGCGCTTATATTTCATATTTAAAAAATTATTTTATATTTAAAAAATATTTTTTTATTTTAACCAGGCTGGGCCAAACTGGTCCGATGCCCTGGCCTTTATGCATATAACCATCTTTAAAAAAATCGACCTTTTTTTATCAAATCTGTTGAACCGATCATAAGTTGGCTGATTCATGCTGAATCGTCATTCTTTCATATGGCTTTCTAAGAAGTATTTATAGTGGCATTTTTAAAGCTGGTCTTACTAAAAAGGGCAGGTGGTGATAGCAAAAAATTGGCTTCTTTTGTGAATAAGTGGTGCACTCTAAGGGGTTGTTTAGCAGTGTTCTCACTTTGTGAGTATTTCAAGAACCTGATCTAAAGATAAGGGCAGATATATGAAACACGACCCTGTTCTAGTGCTCCATGAATTTGCCTCCATCTTTGACAAGGATTCATAGAACATTTACGTAGTGTTCCTGCTGCCAAACAACCATGATTGTACACATGGTGAAAGATTCGACGCGATAAGTTTCTTGTGTGCAACAATGGTGAAAGTTTCGATGCCATGGTGAAAGTTTTGATGCCATAGGTTTCTTGTGTGCAAATTGGAAAACAGAGTAGTGTACAAGGGAAATAAAAATTTATAATGTACTTCATAAATTTGTCAAACAAAGAATCTCATATCTTTGAGAAAGTAGAGCTTTTGAAGTTACTGATTATGGTATGAAACTCCAACCAAAGTACAGAACCAAATGAACCCAAGATGATAACACTTCAAACCTTGAATAGAAATCTTTGTGTCCTACTTCATATACCATAATGTAGCTTTTGAAATGGCTTCTTGCAACTCTTCCGCTCTTCACACATACCCTGTTGGTTTTCTGTGGTTTTCAAATGTAGATTAGACTGGATGCGCTTAAATCTGTCATGTTACTATAATATATTGTACTCGTACTGGCAGCAATTGCATATCATGGAGTGCAAAAGAGAAGCCTATTGTTGCATGATCGAGCACCATGATTTCTATACGAGCAGAAATAGTTATCAACGAGCATAATAGCAAGTCTAGTGTTTAAAAAAAAAACAATGACATATCCTCAAGCATTTTGGATGTAAACATAAACTATATAATAGTAATGAGAAGGGCATATGTTTATGTTGAATGTATGGGTAACTGCTAGAATCATAGCACAAGATGCTGATCCTGGCTTCGTTAGGACATAAGCTTAACAAAGTGGAATTTCAAAATTTTTTTGTCCTTAATTTGCTTCCTTTTCATTTGATAAATTTGGCAATTAAAAACTATGGAGAGACATATATGAGCCACGGGGGCACAAGTCCACATTTCATTTGCAAAAATATCAATATATGGACAAAATGATACCTGTGCTACCCCCAAACCTACGTGCGAACAACAAATATTCGACTTAACTGGGAAGTTTTGAAGACAGATACTCAGACCTTGAAAATGGATTAGCATATGAAGTTCGCAGCTGGATGGAATACAAATCGCAGTTAGTGTTGCACATATCAATGTAATTCAAGATGAATGAAGAAGAGTAGCAGAGGGGCCATATTTGGGCCCATTCGTGAGGCAGTTGCCCTTATGGGTCCGCAGTTTTTGAATGAGTAGTTTGGGTATTGGGTCCAACTACAGGAGTAGTGACCAAGTTTACTTGTTAGGTGCCCCACAACCAAAAAATACTAGCTCCACTACTAAAAGAGAAGGTCAAAGGACCCACTGGGTGGCACCACCCTTGGACTCTGGCGGAATCGCTCTCTTAGGCCTTGTTGCTAGAGTAGCTGGAGTTGGGCATTGGGCCGGCTGGCCCGATAAGAA
>JAANDH010000194.1:0-20184 GCA_011799765.1 Nymphaea thermarum | reverse complement strand
TATATATATATATATATATATATATATATATATATATATATATATATATATATATATATATATATATATATATATATTATCAGTCCTACCCGACCCGAAAAATTTCTAAGGTACCCAACCCAATGCCCTGTCTTAATTGTTGCATTCCATATCAATTTCAGATCCTTTCCAAGTCCTATACCAATAAACTAGGGTGGGTATCGGGCCGGCCCGGCCCGGTAAAGGCCGGCCCGTCGGGCCGGGCCGGGCCGGGTACCGGGCCTGGCCACCAAAAATTAGGCCCGGCCCGGCCCGGCGACCGACCTCCTCCTGCCCGTCGACCTCGCTCGTCGTTTTCGTTCTTGCAGAGACCGTGCGGCGTTTTCCCCTCTCAAAACCCTAAACCCTCTTTCTTCTGCGCCTTGTCGACATTGTCGTGCAAATCCTTCACACCGTGGTCGCCTGACTCCGGAGATGAAGTCGGATACTTCGTGCGAAGTCGGTTACAGCAAGGGCGTCGTGTGAAGAACAAAGATGGAGCGCAGGCTGAGCGGAGGCAATGGAATGGGGGGAAGATGGGCTGCCCAGTTGAGGTTTTGGTGATTCAGAAAATGAGAAAGAGAGAGACGATCGAGGTGCAGGTGGGTTGGGGGCTTTCAAAATGGGGACAGTGATAATCTGTGTTCCAATTAAAGCCGGAGGAGGGTGGTGATGTTTCAAATGGCAGCGATTGAAGGAATGACCTAAAATCAATGTCGATAGGAAGGGGAGTCGATCATCCGAATGAAATTGGTGGCGATGAAGACATCTGACGACTTGTGCTGCTAGTAAGAGCTCGAGCAGGTGGCGATGTTGTTGAAGTAGAACAGAGATCAGCAAGTAGGTGGCATTGACGAGCTTTGATGATCCGCGGATGGCCAAACCAGACGGTGAAGCATGTTGGAGCTGGGTTGCTGTGCGGGTTGCCAGGAAGGGGGAGGGAGACGGGAAGGGGGAGCAAAATGGGAAGGCGAACTGTCCAACTGAAAGGGGAAGGGGAAGGGGGAGGGAGACGGAAAGGAGGAAGGAGAGACGGGAAGGGGGACGGCGTCGGGGGAAGCAAGAAAGGAGGAGGGAGACGGGTCGACCGGGCCGCCGCCGGGCCAGCCAATCCGGCCCGGGCCCGGCCCGGCTCCGCTGTCGGGCCGACATATCCGGCCCGACAGCGGCCCGGGTCAGGATTTTCCCGGCCCATACCGGGCCGGGCCGGCCCGTCGGCGGCCCGGCCCGACGCCCAGCGTTACAATAAACTTCTTAACATATACCTCGACCAACCTCTCCTTTCCCCCACCCTCCCAAATACATTTACTTTATGGGGCGCTCATATTAATTTTTTGGATTTTATGTTTAACAAAATTACCAAACTATCCTTCAGGCGCCTCTTTTACAAAAAGAAGCCCTCCAGATAACTACTTCCCATAAAAAAAATAAAAAAGAAAGAAAGCCACCATTGGCTCATGGCTAGGGATGCTACGAGAATATTGATCTTTAGTGGCACTTTTCAAATGTCAATGAAAGCATTTTGTGGGGTGCACCACAAAAAACACAATTGAAAGTAGAGTGAATGATTCCTTTTTTGTCTGCATGTACCACAGGATAACGTGCCACTGAAAACATATCAATGATGTGCGCCATTGCAGATTTTTTTTACAGCTGCTAGAGTATGTCATTAAAGTGGCTTTCAGTAGCATTCCCAAAATGTCATGGCAGAGAAAAATGCCACTGAATGGTTTCCTATGACAATAAATAAATTTCATTGAAAAGTATAAGTGTGACACATTTAATATAACATTCTCGACAATCTAAGCACCACTAAATGCCATTCAATGAGAACTCTATATGCCATTATTTATGTTTGATGGTGGATCAAAAATGCCACAAAAGATTTTTCAATAGCGCATATTTATATGCATGCCGTTAGTGATATTTTATGACAAACCAATAGTGCCACAAAAGACCTTTCACTGCTTCTAGCAATGGTTTTCTTGGTTTTGGTTTCTTACCTAGGTGGTCTAGTACTTACCAATCTCTCTCACTCTCACTCATATATATATATATATATATATATATATATATATATATATATATATATATATATATATATATCAGATATTATCAGATGACTACATTTTTAAAAAGTTTCCCCAAAATTATTCATTAGATTAGTACTAGCCATGGTTTACAATGCATGCATCTTTTCTTGCCCTTTGTTATGTAGCTTTTTGCAGAAAAAAGTGCTGCAAGGCCTCCCTTTTCAGCCAGCAGAGAGAGAGAGAGAATGAGAATGCCCTTAATTTTGTCTTGCTGGGACATTTCCATATTGTTGAAGATCCACATTTTATATATGTTATGTCAAATAAATCTTTGTAATTGATAACTGCTTGTATTCTCAAAATTGATTTTGGTTTTGCCAAATAGAATTTGTTTTGAACGTGCAATAAAGAGAACCTGCTTGTTGGTAAGTAAACCCAAGCTATCTTCATTTTTTACGCATTTTATTCACTTAAAAATTATCATCAGCTCTATAGGGTAGTACACGGTAAAGATTTTAAAGTGTCATAAAAATTTAAAGTTTTATAAAGGAAAGAAAATGTGAAAGAGTAATTCTTTGAAATAAGAAAGTCATTCTAAACCCTTCGAAAGAATGTAATTTTTTAATAAAATGCTCAGAGAAACGTTTTGGAGAAAGTAATCTTAGGTTAATGAATTATTTTGATTTTGGAAAAGCTTTTCAAAATGAGAGTTTCAAATTCTTTGAAAATCTCTAAAAATAAGGAAAATTAGGATTGGTCTTTCAAAAACCTTTTCTAAATATGCAATCAATTTGGTTGCCTAGTGTTTTCAGTTGAAACTTAAGTGGGTTTAGAGTTTTATTCTAATTTCTTTACTACGTAGTTAAAGCTCAACATCGACTTGCATAACCTTCATGGAGGAGTGTTTGGGATCATTCATAAATCTCAACAAGTGATTGTGTATGATTGCATAAAATTCTACATGGTTCAAAATAAATCATTATTTTTTACAACTACATTTATCTAAAAGCATTCTTACCATCACATGTATCTGGAGTTTTATGTATTTGACAGACTTTTTTATTTAGAAACATTCTTATGATGAGACTATTAAAAGAAAAAGTTTCTGAAAATAGATTGGGGCTCTAGGCTACTAAGTATAGCTTCAATGCTTACTTTGGTTTTGGCTTGAGTGAAGTTGGCAGATGGGATTGTTTTCGCTATAAATAGAACTTTCTTGAACAATGTAGGGTTCGGGTTGAGGTTAAATGCTCAAATCACAGTTTGGATCCGCGTTTAGACTTGAAATACGGATTTTACATCCAGTTGTGGATTTAGAGTGTGAAATTGAGTTGAACAGTGATCTAAATTAAATTATGATCCTGGAGATTGATTCTTGGGCTCGATTTTGGGTATTTGGATATGAACTTTGGGTTTGGATTCAGATTTTGGTTTTTAGATCTAATTTGGATATGAGGGTGCTTTTTTAGAACTAGTTTTTTTTTTTTTTAATTTGATTTCAATTTTGGGTCCAGTTATGGATCTTGGACCAAGTTATGGATCTGTGGTCTGATTACATATCTAAATCTTGGATTTAGATCCAGATCTAGTCATAGTTTTTTTATGTAGATCTGGTATTTAGATTTGGATCTAGATCTTAAAATTAGATCCGGTTCTAGATCAAAATTTCTATTTTGGATCTTCATATGATGATTTGGATCTGGATCGAGATCTTGGGTTTGGATTTATATATATGGTTCCAAGGTTTTGTTTTGGAGGTAGTGCTGGAATTTGGATCCAGATATGGATCTAAGGTGTGATTTGGGGTATGGTGCTTGTATTTTGATCTAGATCTGGATCTAGGGATCGGGTTTAGACCTAGATCTTGGATTTAGTTCTGTATTTAGGTCTGAGGTCACGTTTTCGATCTAAAGTTCACATTTGGCCATTTGTGTGAAATTTTGGACAAACTCAAGATCTAAATTTGGATCCAAATTTTAGATGGAGGCTGGGCTTGGGTCAAAAGTTTGCAAATTAGATCACAATGAACTCGAAATCAAGTTGATCAAATATGAAATTTGAGATATATATATATATATATATATATATATATATATATATATATATATATATATATATATATATATATATATATATATATATATATATCGAGAGAGAGAGAGAGAGAGAGAGATATCAATTTAGGAAGGATGTTTAAGTGAGAAATCAAAAAGAGAGAGGGAGAGGGAAAGGGAAAGGGAGATGAGATTAATAAAAGAGAGAGAAAATGGAGATTTTCAGAAAGAAATTCAAGAGATAAAGAGACAGAGAGAAAGAGAGATATAAAAAAACAGAAATTGAAGAGAAATAGAGATTATTACAAGAGAGAGAAAATTATTTTAATAGAAAAAAGAAGAAATATTGAAAAGGAGAGAAAATTTGAAGTGAGAGAAAAAAATTGAATAGAGCGAGAGAGTTTAAGAAAGAAATCGAAAAGATAGAGAGATGAACAAAAGTGAGAGAAAAAATAAAGAAAATCAGAGAGAAAAGGGGAGAAAAAGTGAGATAAATCGGAGGGAGAGAAGGAGATTAATAAAAGGGAGAGAAAAGGGATCCTAATAATGACAAAAGAAGATGAGGAAAGAGGGATTAATAAAAGAGAGAAAGAGAAATGTTAAGTAAGAAATCAAAGAGCGAGAAAGAGATTTTAAGAGAGAAATTGAAGATAGAGAAAGATAAAGATTTAGAGAAAAGAGATCAATCAAAGAAAGAAAGAGAAAGAGATTAGTAAAAGAAAGAGAAAAAAACTATTTTAAGAGAAATCAAAGAGAAAAAAAAAAAAGAGAAAAGAAATCATATAGAGAGAAATTAATAAAAGACAGAGCAAAAGAGATTTTAACAGAGAAATCAAAGATAGAGACAAAGGGAGAATGAGATTTAAAAGAGAGGTAAATTGAAAGAAGAGAGAGTAATGAAAGATGTTAGAGAAAGTTTGGGGATATTTTAATTTTTTTTAAAATTAAGATTGTAAAAGATTAATATAAAAGAGGGAAAGTTCTACCCACCAACAAAAAGGAAAGAAACCAATGAAAATTTGCATTGCAAATCTCGGTTACCTACCTTGAACTTTAGTAAAGATTATCATTTTTGCTACTAATATATTTAGTGTGGCAACTTTTAATAACAAGTTTCCTTTGTTAGAGTATGGAGAAAGTAACTAGACATTTTAATTTAAGATAGAAATTAAGTTTGTAAGACATTAATAAAAGAGAGAGAGAGAGAGAGAGATTTGGAGAGAGAAATCAAAGAGAGAGAAAGAGAGATTTTAAGAGACAAACTGAAGAAATAGAAAGATAAGGATTTAAAAGAGAGATAAATAGAAGAGGGTGAGATTAGTAAAAAAAAATACAAAAAGATATTTTTAAAAAAAATCAAAGAGAGAGAGAAAGAGTGATTAATAAAAGAAATAGAAAATGAGATTTTAAAAGAGAAATCAAAGATAGAGATTGAGAGAAAAAGAGATTTGAAAAAGAGAGATAAATTAAAGAAAGAGTGATTAATAAAATATGGAGAAACTAATGAGACATTTTATTGTTTTGATGGAAATTAAGACAGTAAGATTAAGAAATAATTTTAGAAACTTACAAACTTATGAGATGAACATGAGATGCAACTTAGATTTTAAGTATCTAGAAGAAATTGATGAAATAATTTTTCTCATGCTCTTTTTGTACGGAGAAAAATAGAAGAAAAATTGCTGAACAAGGAATAGAGGTGAATGATTCAAAAGAGAGATTAATAGAAGAAAAAGATAGAGATTAATAAAAGAGATACGGAGAGACATTTTAAGAGAGAATGATTAATAAAAGCAACAAAAATGAGAGGTTTTAAGAAAGAAATTGAAGAGAGAAATATCAATAAAATAGAAAGAAAGAAATTTAAAGGGAGATTAAGAAAGAGAGAGAATATTGATGAAATAGAAAGAAAGAGAAACAAAATAGGGATAGACATAATGAGATTAACAAAAGGGAGCAAAAGTGTGATATTAATAAAAGAGAAGGGGAATTAAAAGGTAGAGATAAATGGAAGAGAAAAAGAAAGACATTATTAAAATAGAGAGACAAAGAGATTATAAGAGAGCAATTGAAAAGAGAAAGGAGAGAGAAAAGTGATATTAATAAAAAAAAGAGATTTAAAAGAGAAAGCAAAGAGAGAGAGAGAGAGAGAGAGAGAGAAATAGATTTAAGAGAAAGAGAGACAAATCTGATAGTGAGAGTGTGAGAATAATAAAAGAGAGAGGAAAAGAAATCCTAAGAGAGAAATCGAAGAGAGAGAGAGAGGGAGGGAGAGAGAGATTGATGAAAAAGATGTAAAAAAGATTTTAAAGAAAAATGGAAGAGGGGGAAAGGGATATCAAAGAGAGAGAGAGAGAGAGAGATTAATAAAAAAGGGAGAAAAAAATAAATGTTTTAAGAGAGAAACCCAAAAGAGAGAGATTAATGAAAGAAAGAAAATGAGAGATTTTTAAGAGACATGAAAGATAGAGAGAGGAATTAATAAAATAGAGAGAAAATATATTTTAAGAGGGAAATCGAAGAGAGAGACAGGGTGGTTAATAAAAGAAAGAGAAAGAGAGGTTTTAAGGAAAAATGAAGAGATAAAATGGAGAAGTTAATAAAACTTTGAGAAAAAATGAAGATTTAAAAGAGTGATAAATCAAGATATGTATAAGGGCTAGTTTCATCCGTCTCAACTGCTAGTCTTTATAGGAGTTGTGGTTCATCCGTAGTTCCGTATGCCTCAGCTAAGGTGGAGTCATAGGCAAGTGCAACTTCACAATTTGTGATATGATCAGCACTAATGGCATTGGTTGATGGATGACATCTCATTGCAATTATGGTATAGTTAGCACTCATGGTATACAATTTGTGGTATGGTCAATACTAATGGCATACAATTTGTGGTCAAGTGAGTACTAATGGCATACAATTGCAATGAGTCTTTACTTTTCTATAATGAGTCATGACATTTCCATGAGTTTGTGAGCTTATGGAAAGGTTATGGAAAAGACAAGAGAAATTGCAATTGTATGTCATTAGTGCTGACTATATCATAATGGCAATTGTATGCCATGAGTGTTGACCATACCACAAATCATAAGCACACTCGTTTTGCTTTGCCAAAGAGGGAGATGAATAAATTAAAAGAGAGATATAAAGAGATTCTAAGAAAGAAATGGAAGAGTGAGAAAAAGATTAATACAAGAGTGCGAAAAAGGGATTTTATGAGAGAAATTGGAAGAGAGAGATAAATCGAAGAGAGGGAGCGGGAAAGGGAGAGTAATAAAAGAGGGAGGAAAAGTGTAAGAGAGAGATCCAAGAAAGACAGAGAGATAGATTAGTAAATGAAAAATACAGATTTTAAGAGAGAAATCAAAGAAAGAGAGAGAGAAAGAGAGTGAGAGAGTATGAGAAAGAGAAATTGGAAAAGAGAGATTAATACAATGAAGAGTAAAAGGGATTTTAAGAGAGAAATTGAAGAGAAAGAGAAATTAATAAATGGGAGAGAAGTTTTAAGATAAAACGGAAGAGTGAAAGAGCAATAAAAGGGAGAAAGATGTAAATTTTAAGGCATAAATAAAAAAGAGAGAGAGAGAGAGACAGACAGACAGACAGAGAGAGAGAGAGACTAACAAAATATAAAAAATTTAAGAAAGAAATGGAAGGTTTGAGAAATAGGCTTAAAAGAGAGAAATTAATCAAAGAGAGAGATAGTGAGATTAACAAAAGAAAGTGACAAAGATTTACAAGAGAAATCAAAAGAGGGACAAAGAGAGAGAGAAGAAAGTGAGAGAGAAATAATGATTAACAAAAAAGATAGAAAAATCTAAAGAGAGAAATTAAAGAGAGAGATATGGATTGAAGAGAGCGAGAGATGAATTGAAGAGATAGAGAGAAATGAAAGAGAGAGATTGCGAAATGGAGAGATCAATAAAAGAAAAAGATCCTAAGTCTAGATATGAAACAATCTAGTTGTCATCATGGGGACTTCATTATCCATCTTTGTCTCTTCATAATGGGGTAGGCCCTAAGTTTGGCAAGGTGATGTAGAAGATGGTGGGTGGGGGATTTTTCTGTATTTGTTGAGCGGCGAATATGGATCTTGCCAACCTCTAGATAGAGCACATGGGCTCACCACAGTCCAAATTAAGCGGCACGCATGTTACACTTCTGATGCCCACTGATGGGTTTATTCTTTCTTATAACCTTCATGTGCTGTTCTTACATTTATAAACAGTGTGGTCATGAAATAAATTGCAATGGTAGTACAACTTCATGGAGTGCCAAATCCCTGGAGCACTCTACTATTGGTCACTATCCAGCTAAATTTTTAAATTTATCTTCTACATTTGAACGTGAATGGTACAAATTTATAGGTATGGAAGGAGAATGAATTTAAAATTAGTAGTTTTAATTGTTCTAAATTTATCAAAAAATGAGGGCCATGAAAATCAATCAAAGCCGTCCTTTTCATTTTATCGGCAGAGAGAGAGAGGGAGAGAAGGCCAGGAAAGATGTGTGTGTGTATATATATACTCTTCAAATACTCCTACAGCTTGGTTCCTCTCTCACAAAAAATCTTAATAACATTAGGGGCGGGGAATAGGGGTATAGGACTTATTTCACTTCAATTATTAGATTGGTTCACCAACCAAATTACTTTTAGATAATATTTAAACGGTTAGATTGTTAAAAAAAAATGTTTTGAACATTGCATTTTAGACATAAGCAATTGTTTTTTTGGTTCAATGGTCGTTAGCCGAGTGTTATTGGTAAAGTTATGCTTCTCTCTCTCTCTCTCTCTGTCTTTCTCTCTCTCTCTCTCTCTCTCTCTATATATATATATATATATACACTTACACATGCATGTGTCTGTTTGTGTCTGTGTGTGTGCGTGCCTAACTTTATGCCAATCTTAACATTATGACAAAGGTTGGAACTTGTTAACGGATTCAATATGCACTTTTGCAACAGAGTCCCAATTCGACTCTCAAGTCCAGCAAATTGTTTGTAGCTACTGTTTGAAAAGGGAAACTCTTAAGAGATGAACAAGGCTTGAGTTGAGGGATCTTTCCGCCAGATTTATTTTTTAGCATAACTTAATAAAAAAATATACCATTGAGTATTTTTCCCATGTGCTCCAATATTATAAACATGTTTGGCCAGATTGAGGAGAAAACCGTCAAACCATTACTGATGGTAAAATTCCTGTGAATAACAGAAACATCTAGAATTGGAGGGAAACATAAGCAGCAATTTTAATCTACGTAGTCTGGGTGAGGAGAAAGAGTTGTCTATGGAACTGATTAAAGAATGTGGAAGCCAAGGCTGGCCGTCCTTTTACACTAAAACCACTTGCTGTCATATTATCTAAATCAGATTGAGTGAGACAGCGGTTACATCTACTCTCTGCCACTGGCCAGTCAATGATATGGTTGTGGAGCTAATTGTTGGCGGTGTGATCTTTATATTTAGCTCTTGGCCTTTCTGCCCTGGCACTTGAAACTTGCTTCTCTTCCTCTTCCTCTTCCATCTACCGAGAAACCAAGTAAGATGGCACTAGTAATCGACATACTTGCAGAAACAGTCATTTCCAATCTCTTGGGAGCTGTAACCAGTTTGTTGAAAGACAAGGTGAACCTCATCTTGAATGCCAAGGACGAACTCAAGCAGCTCCAAGGGAAGCTGGAACGCTTGCAGAAGGCCCTCAAAGATGCAGATCGCAAGCCCTTTTTCAGCAACGAGCGTAACAGAGATCTGGAGGGAGAGCTGAAAGGCATTTTTTATGATGCCCAGGACATCATTGAAGATTACCAAACCATAATTGAGCTCAGCGAACGGGAGAAGAGTTCCATAACGTCGTGGAAGAAGGTAAGAAATCCTTGGATCACTTTGTTCTCTTGCTTTAAGGAACATGTATCTGCTTCCTACCAACTTGGAAATGAAATTAAAAAGGTCAACCAAACACTCAATGAAATAGAACAATGCAAGGAAATGGTGGATTTGCTCAAAATAAATCCAACAACGAATAGTGACAGTCCTACTAGTGGTCAACGTGGCAATCTCCGTGAAACAACCCATCATATAGGTACTACACAACCATGCATAGGCAGGCAGATGATAAGGAGAAAGTGAAAGAACTCTTGTTTGATGGCTCTACAGAGAGTAGTGTGCCACCAAAACATGGTGTTTCTATTGTATCCATTGTTGGTCAAGGCGGGATTGGGAAAACGACTCTTGCAAAAATGGTTTTCAAGGAAGTCGAGGAACAGTTTGGGAAACGCAGGTGGTGGGTTTGTGTTTCACATAAGCCAAACCCTATGAATTTGCTGCAAAAGATACTGAAGGAAGTATGCAAGGGATGTGAAAGAGAAATTGACGGTATCACTTCCTTCAGTGACTTGTGCACACGATTACAGAGTGAGCTCTCCAACAACAAGTTTTTGTTGGTCTTAGATGATGTATGGGAATTAGATTGGTGGTGGGGAGAGGTAGAGGACACCCTAATGGGCGGTGCAAAGGAGAGCAAGATTTTGATCACCAGTAGAAAGGTATTGGGGATTCATGGTAAAATGCATAAATTATCAGAAATGACTTTTGATGAAAGTTGGAGATTGTTTCTAGATGTGGCATTGAAAGAAGAAAATGAATTGGTGAGTCACAATTTGAAAGGTACTGGGGAGAGGATAGTGGGCAGGTGTGGTGGGTTGCCACTTGTGGTCAAGACGGTAGGGTCCTTAATGCGTACAAAAAGGATGACAAAAGCTGTTTGGGAAAGCGTTGTGAAGAGTGAGATCTAGGAATGGAAGATGTCAGCCTCATCACCATCCTTTGAAATATACGGTAGCATTCTTCCTGGTCTCATTCTGAGCTATGATGACTTGTCACCTTCTTTAAAGAGTTGTTTCGTATATTGCTGCATTTATCCAAAGGATCATGTGATAGAAATGGAGAAGTTGGTCATGCAATGGGTTGCGCATGGATTGATTGACCAAAAGAAAGGCAGTGATGTGGAAGTAACAGCAAATCAATGTATCGATGATTTGATAAATTTGTGCATGATTGAAGAAATGGAATATAAGGATCTCAAATTGCATGACATTTTGCATGACCTTGCCTCATATATAGGTGGAAAGGAATATAGTCATGCCTCTCCTACTGAGTACACCCGCCATCTATCACTACTTGATGTAAACAATGCAGAACTGACTAGGCATAATGCCTCATCAGCAGCAAATAAGTCACGCACATTGTTGACTGCATCCTTGCGATCCTTGCCTTCGGTACACTTCACCAATTTCAAGCGGTTGAGGGTGTTGTCATTGAAGCGATGTGAGATGGTTGAGCTGCCGAATTCCATTGAAAGCCTTTCCCTTCTAAAATATCTCGATCTTAGTTATTCTAATGTAAGATGGTTGCCCAATTCAATTGGTAGACTTTGTAACTTGCAAACATTGGATTTAGATTGTAGTCAAATTGAAGAGTTGCCCAAGGAAATGGGTGAACTATGCAACTTGAGGCATCTTGGGCTGGAATGTACAGTCCATTTGAATTTTATAGCCGAAGGCTTGGGGAAGCTTACCAATCTACGGACCTTAAGAAGGTTTCTTGTATGTGATGACAAAGGGGGCACAAGAGGATGCAATATTGGGGAACTAAAAGAATTGAATAAACTCAAGGGTCACTTGTCAATAGAAGGTTTGGGCAGGGGAATGGTGAAAGTAATCGGTGCAAAGAAAGCACATCTTAAGGAGAAGCATGAGCTAAATAGTGTTGAATTGGCCTTCAAGGTGGGAGACGATGACAAAATGGATATTGCTTCTGAACATAGGGGTTTGCTGGAGGCTTTGGAACCTCCACATGGCATAGAGAACTTGGCAATTTGTGATTATGAAGGAAAAAGGCAGCCTGTTTGGTATTTGGACACCAACTATGTGGAGCTGCGGACACTACGCCTGCAACATTGCACATCTTGGACAACGGTTATAGGAACTAAATCATTGGCAAAATTGGAGGTCAATACCTGCCCAATGTTGTATGAATTGCTGAGCATGCCTTTGCTAAAGTCCTTGAGTATTTTCAGCTGCGAAGGGCTCAACACAATTGCTGACATGCCTTCTCTACGTCATTGAACGTGCATGGATCCTATAGGCTGAAGACTCTCGCCAACATGCCTGCCTTGGAGTCGTTGGAGATGAGTGGATGTGGCAGCCTACAGCAAGTAGCTGGAATGCCTGCTCTCAGGTCATTGAATGTGTATAGATCTAATGAACTGAAGACTCTTACTAACATGCATGCCTTGGAGTCGTTGGAGGTGGGTGAATGTAGCAGCCTAGAGCAAGTAGCTGACGTGCCTGCTCTCAAGTCATTGGAGGTGTATGGATCTAATAGGCTCAAGACTCTCGCTAACATGCCGGCCTTGGCTTCATTGGTGGTGGGTAGTTGTGGCAGCCTAGAGCAAGTATCTGATGGTCACATGCCAGCTTTAAAGAGGTTGCGGTTGCTTGATCTGAACACTCTGAAGCAGCTCCCTGCTCACCTTCCTTCACTTGAGGAACTGAGCGTATTGGATTTGCCCAACTGGAAGGGGTGGCCGGCAGCTGGATCAGGGGAAACAACAATTAGTTCTATGCCATGCTTAAGAGTGGCGCACTTTTACAATTGTCCAAACATGCAGACACAAGGCTTGATGGAGCTGGCGAGGCATGACGGTCAAATGACTCAGCTCCAAAGGTTGTCGGTGTTGAATTGCAAAAGTGCAAGATTGGGATGGAAATTGCTTGAACACCTACCTAACCTCATAAAGTTGACATTGGATAGGGAAGTTTTGGAATCAACACTGCCATCGCCATTGCCATCAGAGGTATCAACATTTCTACCCTCCCTCAAGGCTCTGGATTTGAGAGACACGAATGTTGATGAGCTGAAATGGGGAAGAGTGCCTGAGTGGGTGTGGGGTCTCTCTCAACTGGAGGACTTGTGCCCGCAAGGTTTCACCGAGGACATCAGCTTGGGAGGCCACTGGCAATGTCTCCCGAAACTGAAATATCGAACACTTGCTGAATTCCCTAATCTCAAGTCTCTAGTGAACGTCAATAATATTGCTCCCCAACAAGATGATGCAGTAGGAACAACTTGTCCCACGGATGCAAAGGAACAGATAGCCTACCTCTCAAAGCTTGAACGCTTAGCTATTTCCAGATGCCGCACACTCGATCTGCCGCAGGAGTTAAAAGACCGTCTTGGGGAAAGATTATGCATATCTAGTTAATGTGTGTTGCTATTTCATGTGATTGTACCTTTTCAATTCATTATAAATTGTTTAAAATATGTGTGGTTTTTAAAATCGGTGTTGTTTAGGTTAAATATGCATATTTTAAATTTTGTTGGCTCTTCTCTCTCTCTCTCTCTCTCTTATTTGATTTGGGTCACATAAATTTTTCATTCACGTTTTCCATCTCCAAAAGCTGGGAGAATGTGTAAATCATTAGATCACCTCCTGTTGTATTGCTGACCGCTCTACTGACGGCTAATTTTGTTAAACATTGCTCACTAAGAAGGCATACAATGATATTCGATCATCCAAGAATTCACAGCCTCTCTCTCGTGAACAATTTTTTATTTATGTCACACACTTGCAAATATTGTAATAAGTAACGGGATCCCAAGTACATAACGTTACTTCATTTGTTTCTCAGCCCTTACAAAAATCAACATTGTATTCCAAGCCATATGATTCTTCTTTGGCTCATATATCAATACCGGTGCTATAAACAACTGTATTAGCATTTACTGTTCCGTCTCAACCCATACCGCCTTATATTTTAAAGTTAAGTTAAAAAACGGGAGGAAAGAAGCTCTGGTTCCTTTAACGAACACAGGCCTAGCAGATTTGTTGAATCGGTCATAAGTCCGCCGATTCATGTTGAATCATCATCATTTTAAGGTAATAAAGGCGAATATAATAAGATCGAGATAAAAGGTTAATTTCTTAATAAAAGGTTTTAGGTGAATGACAAATGTTCCAATGAAAAGCTTGCCGGCGGGAGTAAGGCTTACACGGTTACACCCTTTTATTATGATAGAATGAAACTAATTACAAGGAAAAAATTAAAGGATACTGAGCATCAAGGCAATCAAAACAGCAGATGACCTAATATAGCACTCCTTAAATGCAAAAACTGAAGCGGTCCAAACGCTGGCCGTGAAGTAGAAAGCAGAGAACTTAGCGAGTTTCATATCTCCCATCTACCATTCTATAGTCCCTAAGCAATCTGCCCACCGTTCTTGGGATGTCCTTGTTCACAACTTGGAAATGGGGAATGATAACAAAACTACTTTCTTTGCTCTTTCATCCCTACAAATACAAGCAACCCAAAATATATGAACCAACAAAATACTATCTGTCTTTTTTATTTTTGTTTTTGCTCTCTCTTTCCTACAAATATAAATGACATAAAATCCATATATTACGAAAGAGAACATCATTCAATTATAAACAACACAAAAACATAATTGAAGAGTAAGCTTTCAGTTTGTTAAATGCAAATCATTTGGAACAATATTTGTGTCACTTCGTCAGTGCAAACCTGAAACTAGGTGAAGCTACTCGATGTTGCCCAATTCTGCTACAACTTGCAAAAGAGCGAGCCTTCTGGGCACAATCCATTTGAAATAGCTATGAATTACTGATGCCACACACTTTTGCTACCCATGAAATGAGAAGGCCTACATTTGCCTACCAATTTGTCAAAGACTGATAGGAGCAGACAGAACTCATCAAGGTATTTTTGCCTAAGGCTGCCAAAAAGATGAAAAAGTGGGCTAACAAAGATTAACGACCTATCGAGTTCTGAGTTGGAGACCAGGCCCTCATGAAGCTATATCCTAATCACACTAGTATCTTTCATGGGCAACATTGTGCTTTAATCCGGAAGTATGAAGGGTTATTCACTATGGCCAAGAGGATTGGGAAGTTGGTGTACAAGCAAAGTCTGTCGTCAGACTTCAAGGTGCATCTAGTGTATCACATATGTAACTTGAAGCCATTTTATGCTGATGTCGATGATCTAGAGCAAAGCCAACTGTAGCGGGAGTCAATCTTACAAAAAGCACATGCAGGTAAGTGTGCAGCCGACAGGTAGCTGGAGTAGATTTTTCGACACAAGATCAACTATCTTGGAGAGCCGAAGAAGTATTTTGTCAAGTAGGCATATGAAGAGCAACTGGGAGTACGCGTTTTGATTGAAGCAACGTTACTCAAATGAAGTCAGAGCATACCATGACGCAATGGGCACCAAGGACAGCAAATGATTTAAAAGGAGAGAGCTTATTTTCCGGTGTCTATGTTTGTATAGTCTTTTCTTTTGCTTACAAGAACCATTTGTGTATACATGTTATCTTGTAAGGGAGTACCTTCCCACCGATCTAAATGTTGTTTGGGATTTCTTATTTTGGCTGTTCAGCACGATGATCCTTATATAAGCCCTCGAGCACCCTTGAAAGTAAAGTTGAGTCATTCTCCTTGCTTACTTTCTTTTGTGATGTACTGTCTTTCTAAGTGAATGAAACAGCTCATTGTAAGTTGTTCTCCTCTTTGTCTTTATTTACGCACTCTTTGTTTTCAAGTTATTTGCATACTTGCTTACCCCTTTTAAGCTTGAGGTGGTTGGAAGGGCCATCGCGCCGCTAGGCCTGGGCGCCGGGCCGAGCCGCCATCGAGTACCCAGTACCCGGCCCAGTCTGGGCCCAAGTTCAGGTCAAGGTTTTTCACGTTGGACCTTAACCCATTGTGCCGGGCCTAGCCCAACATCATAATGGGCCAGATCCAGGTTAACCAATCGGCCCGTTAAGTCGAATGAGTTCGAAGTTTGAAGGAAAAACATTTCGACACATCACTTAGGGTTTTTGTTTGGACTTTAGAAAGAGAAAGAGCTGAGTCACCGCCACTGTCACCGCACCACAGCGGGTCCGCCACAGCCGCATCGACCTTTGGTCTCTGCCATAGCTTGAACGGTGTTCTCCTTCAAGTAAAGGTGGCATTGATTCAAATAGGGAATCAAAGAAAATACTAGTGGAAACTTCAAGTTTCTCACTGGATTTTCAGAAACCTCATTTAGCAGTAGCAAATTTCGAGTTCTCTTTCAAACCCGAGCAAGTTTTTCGCTCGATTCTTCATTCAGTCGGTGGTAGATTCAATCCTAAGATTATTTATGACACAATCCCTAACTTAAAGGAGTTAAAAACCCTAGATTTTAATGTTGAAAATCGCGAGTTACTGCCGGCAAGAGGGAGGATAACATACAGAGAGAAGCAGCACACCTGAGACGTGTACCTTTTAGCAGCAAAGCCACGCTGCTGACGAAAATGCTTTGCCGAGCAAGACATGATGTGAGAAAGAACATCTCACGAAGTTGCTGCTGCAACGAAGCGAGGAAGACGAGAGGAGAGAGACGCCCAGCCCGGCTATCAATTTAGAAATGGGTCGGGCCCGGCCTCGGGCTGGGAAGACGAAGCCCGGTACCAGGCCCGACCCAAACCATTAATGAACGGACAGGGTAGCGGGCCGGTCAGATCGGGCCCGCTGTAATCACCCCAAATTTTTTTCAAAAGACTATGATGTTTTATCCAAGTGCGAAATTCAAATTTAAGCACAAGATTCAAATCCTAAATGCAACTCTTAGATCCAAATTAAATCCAAAATACAAATTTTAGATCCAAATTAAATCCAAAATACAAATTTTAGATCCAAATTAAATCTGAAATACTACTTTCAGATCCAAAACCCAAGTTCAGATCCAAATAGATCATTTAAGACTATTTTGCCCTTCCTTTTGACCAAAAAACCTCCTTTTAGAGGGTAATTTTAGTCTTTCGGTGGACAAGACTCATTTGCCCCTTCTTTTGACAAAAGAAAGTCCTTTTAGAGGGCAATTTTGGTCTTTCGGTGGGCAAGACTCATTTGCCCCTCCTTTTGATAAAAGAAACTCCTTTTAGAGGGAGATTTTAGTCTTTTGGTGGGTAAGACTCATTTGCCCCTCCTTTTGACAAAAGAAACTCCTTTTAGATGGTGATTTTGGTCTTTTTATGTTATTTCTTTTTCAAAATGCTTTAAAATTATGTGAAATTCGGATGAAAGGGAGGAAATTTAAAAAAATTCAAATTTAGGGTTTTGGCTCCAAAATCTTGTATAAATACCCCCCATTTCCTTCCTCTTGGGTAAGATTGGTCCTTGGGAGAAACTCTAGTGTATTCTCACTTGAAGACTTAGAGTTTCTCTTGAGTTATCTCTCTCTCTCCCTCTTTCTCTCTCCATTTCCTTCTCCAACTTGAAGCAAGCTACAACACCCTTGGAGCTTCATTCAAAAGGAAGTCTTCAAGCGAATGTGTTCTTCCTTAGGTCATTTCTCATTGGAGGTATGTAACCATCATCCCTCTCATTTCTCTCTTCTTTCTTTTCATTAATATTCTTATTATTATGTTATTTCTTTTTCTTCAACATAATCTTGTAGTTATTTTCATTTTATCTTCTCATCTTCATCTCCCCATGGCCAAAAGAGATAGCACTCAAACTCTTTTTAGAGACAAGAGGTTATACTCAAGTGCACCGGGAGCAAGAGAAGATGAGATGATATTTTATTTTATGATTAAATCATGTTCTTTCAAGTATTCTTGTTGTTGTTGTTCTTTTTATTTACTAATATCTTCTTGCTCTTTCTTCTCTTCAATATATTATTGTTGTTGTTGTTCTTTCCCTTAATGAATATATTTTTGTTGTTATTGTTATTTCATCTCTTCAATATAGTCTTGTTCTTGTTAATTTTCTCTTTCATCTTTCTCCTCTTCCCATGACTAAAAGAGATAGCACTCAATCTCTTTTTAGAGACAAGAGGCTATACTCAAGTGCATTGGGAGCATGAAAAGATGAGAGGATCTTTTATTTCATGATTGAATCATGTTTTCTCTTTTATTAAATATAACATTGTTTCTATTTCTACATTTTCTTCTCATCTTCATCTCCCCATGGCTAAATGAGGTAGTACTCAATCTCTTTTTAGAGACAAGAGGCTATGCTCAAGTGCATTGGGAGCATGAAAAGATGAGAGGATCTTTTATTTCGTGATTGAATCATGTTTTCTCTTTTATTAAATATAACATTGTTTCTATTTCTACATTTTCTTCTCATTTTCATCTCCCCATGGCTAAATGAGGTAGTACTCAATCTCTTTTTAGAGACAAGAGGCTATGCTCAAGTGCATTGAGAGCATGAAAAGATGAGAGGATCTTTTATTTCATGGTTGAATCATTTTTTTTCTTTTATTAAATATAGCATCGTTTCTCTTTCTACATTTTCTCCTTATCTTCATCTCTCCATGGTAAAGGAGGTAGCACTCAACCTCTTTTTAGAGATAAGAGGCTATGCTCAAGTGCATCGAGAGCATGGATAGATGAGATGATCTTTCATTTTAATCATATTCTTTCTTTTCATGAATACATTCTTGATGTTCTTTTGTTTCCTTCTATTTTCCTCTCTTCCTCATTTCTCCATGGCCAAGTGAGATAGCTCTCAATCTATATTTTAGAGTCAAGAGGCTATACTCAAGTGCACCGAGAACATGAGAAGATGAGGTGGTATATCATTTTATAGTTACATCATGTCTTTCTTCTTAGTTGAATCTTTCTCTTTCTATCATCATTTCTCTCTCTTTCATTCCTTGAACATTGTTCATATGTTATTTATGCATAGTTATTTGGCTTTCCAATTACATGTGAATGTATGGTGGGAATGAGAGTGTGGTTTGGGAGTCTTTATTTTCATGTTGATTTTTGAGGTTGGGACTTGTCCAACCCGGGATGAACCCTTACGAAAATGTACATGTTAATATGCATTTTGCATGTCATTTTGCGCTAGTTTCATTCTTAATCCCCCATTAGGAACCCTAATGAGTGTATCGTTATGTTGCTTGTTTTCTTCCATACCCAACGGTGGAAGAAATATATCCCTTACAACAAACTAAATAATAACATTATATGCTTATATAAATCATATTTTCCAAAACATTTTGAAAATGAACCTTCTAACATGGCCTTAGGGACTTAGCTTAAACTCTTGCATGAGTCCAACCTCCCCTCCGGCCCACATTAAACTTGAAGTTGGTAATTTAAGTTGTTCCTCGATTTCTAATCTTGTGAAGGTATGGATGTATATACATGTTATATACATCTATGTCAACATGATGACCCCTCATCTTTTTCTCTCTATGCTTTCACTTTTCATTTTATAAATTTTCATATGTGCATAAATACGTATGTACATGTGCTCCATTTCCCCTCTTTCAAATATTTATTCCTCTTTGCAAGACAAACATCTTCTCTTATTAAATTTCTCAAACCCATATATACGTATGATATTCTTCTTTTCTTCTAAAATTTCTTTTTCTTTTCAAATCAATACATCTTTCTCTCTTAAACTTTCATATATGTGTATATGTGATGGTATGTACATATGTATGCATGTCTTTCTCTATCTCTCTCTCTTTCTTTTCATAAGAGTGTTTTATCCCTTGTATTCTTTTTACCATTCTCCTCTCACGGACTTTTTATTTACCAACTTCATTAAAGACCACAAACCAAGTAATGACTCAATATTGGAATCATGCTTGATGGTCTACAATCCCCATCCCTTTTCAAAAACTTTTCCTTCTTATATACAATAATTATAACAAAAATCTTAGATGTATGTTATGGTATGAATGCCATTAGATGAATGTTGTGGTAGGAATGAATGATTTTCCTTTCAATCATATAGGATCAATGCATTCATGCATTCACACCCACTTTATTTCACTTATGATCACAAGCACATCTCTAAAAGAACTTAAGCAAGAGGGGATGAAGCTCTAACTAGGTGGTAACCGAATTAGAGCAAAATCTCAAACCTACTTAAAGTCTTAAGAGAACACTAAAGTGATTTCAAAATGATTTCACAAGCTTTTCAAATGACATTTACTAATTCTATTTTTTCCTCAAAATATTTCACATTTTCAAGTAACTCTTCAAGAGTTCTTTTCAAAAGTTTGAAACATCAAACTTTC
>JAANDH010000193.1:365131-558161 GCA_011799765.1 Nymphaea thermarum | reverse complement strand
TCAAGTTGAGCACCAAGCAGAGTCCAAGGACAGATTCAGAAAAAGAAGATATGGAGAAGATTCCCTATGCCTCAGTCACAGGTAGTTTGATGTATGCTATGGTATGTACAAGACCTGATATTGCTCATTCAGTTGGAGTTGTTAGTCGGTTTGTCTCAAATCCAGGAAAGAAACACTGGGAAGCAGTTAAATGGATTTTCAGATACCTTCGTGGGACTAGTAATTTTTCACTTTGTTTTGGAGCAGGAAAATCTATTCTTGTTGGCTATACAGATTCAGATATGGCAGGAGACATTGATGGGAGAAGATCTACATCTGGTTTTCTATTGACATATGCAGGTGGTGCAGTTTCTTGGCAATCGAGACTTCAGAAATGTGTAGCATTATCTACTACTGAAGCAGAGTTTATTGCAGCTACAGAGGCGAGCAAGGAGCTTTTATGGATGAAGAGGTTCATGCAGGAACTTCAGTTCAGTCAAGACGAGTATGTGCTTTACTGTGACAGTCAGAGTGCTATTCACCTTGGAAAGAATTCTACTTTTCATTCAAGGTCGAAGCATATAGACGTGAGGTATCATTGGATACGTGATGTTCTAGAGTCGAAACAGCTTGTTCTTGATAAGATCCATACATATGATAATCCTGCAGATATGATGACGAAGTCTCTACCTAAAGAGAAACATGATATGTGTAGAGACTTAGTTGGGATGACTGCCTTTAAGGCAGTATATTAATTTTGTTCTTTTTGCAGGTATGTTCCCTCACTTGAGGCTGGAGGGGGAGCTTGTTGGGTCGGGTCCAGCCTCAAGTGGACCCGATCCAGCCCGTCACTTAAGTGACGGGCGGAAGAAATAGGAGGGCACCCGATGGTGCCCCTCTCTCTCGACATTACCTCCGTCTCTCTCTCTTAGGGTACTCTTTTGGGGGAAAAGAAGAAGAGCTTGTGTGCTCTCTTGGTGGCTGCACAACAAGAGGAGAAAAGGAGAAGAAGAGAGGAGAGAAGAAGAAGAAGAAAGGAGAGAAGGAGAAGAGGAAGAGAAGGTTGCTAGCTTGGCTTGAGCAAGATTCGATTCCAACGAGGAGGCGGAACGCATCTCTTCCCAATCCATGTTTTGGGCATTCCATCGGTGATATTTTTCCCTTGTTTTCTCATATAGTTTTGATGAGATATTATTGTTGGAGGGTTGGCTTTGTGTAGCCCCTCGTGGGAAAACTTATATCATTGATTATAGTGGATTGTTTGTGGGTCGTAGTGCCCCGTGGTTTTTACCCTCATTGTTTTGAGGGGTTTTCCACGTAAAAATCTTCTTGTGCATTTGTGATTGCTTGGCTGCTGTCTTGTCGCTTCTTGCATGATCGATTTGGGCTATACTTCGTTGTTGAATCATTGTTAGCATATTCTTGTTTATCCGCGCTTTATCCCAACAAAATTGGCATCCAGGATACTTTGTCACTGTGCCTCAACGGAGAGCTGAGATTCTGCCCTTAGATCAGCCACCAATGTAAAATTCACCATCAAATGCCGCCCCCTTAATAGGCTGTTCATGGGAGAGCCCATCAATCTCCAAGGTGGGGATGATGATTGATGATGATGATAAATAGAGTTGGGCTCCATCGGTTGGCACAGTTGACTGGTTCTTTGGCCACATACCAACACGGTCAATGGTGTCACCTTCATTCAGCCAGCGTTTTGTAGGATCCCACATGTTCTTTTGGACGCTCTCCTTTTTTGTTTTACCCTTGAAAAGTACTGTCTCACGTGTATGAATTTTCAAATGCCATCCCCACTCATCTGGTGGCTGTTAAACAAGAGGGTGTTTGGTAATTGGAACTTGGTGTTAATCAAAACTGACAAGATTTGTGTCTAGGGCTGCATAATGAGTCGAGCCAACTCGGGTTCATCTTAAACTTGCTTGAAAAAAAACTTGTTCTGATCTTGACTCCTTTATGAACAAGTTGAGCTCGAGTTTGAACTTATACTCGAAAATTTTAAGCAAGTTGTAAAAGTTCGACTCGTTTAAACTCGTCTCAGCTTGACTATGCAAAATTGGTTCAATATGGTTGAATTTGTCAAAGGTTGAATTTGTCAAAGGAGTTAACGAGTTAAACAAAAATTGACAGTTAAACGAGTTAAAAGAAATGAATTAAACTAATTACTCGAGTCTATCTCGACCTCGACGGTGTATAGTTGAGTTGAGCTCAAGCCTGATCCATACAGTTTGATTCGAGCTAAGAAGTCAAAAAATCGAGTTCAAGTTGGGCCAGCTCGAGCTCGACTTGACTCATGTGCAGTTGCATTGACTTGTGAAAAAAATACTTAAACTGGCACTCATCCAAGTTAATCAAAAGAAGGATCTCCTTATTAGGCGATCAGCTGAGCGTCGCTAATTTTTGAGGAAAAGTTGACAACAGAGAAATTCTAAAATATAGAACTTTCTTTTCAGATTATGCAGGGAAGTGTGGATCTCAAATGAAAAAGCTGCATTTGGGTATTCTATTTTAAAGTATCGACAACTTCTTGTACACAATATCAGAAAACGATCTAACATATATCTGATTTAATTCGGCTTCCCAACAACATCTAGGTGGGAGGTCCAATTTAGTTAAAGTTTATATGCATGTTGAATTATATATGTATGTTGTCAATGTCAACATCGTGCCAACAAAAGAACTGTTCATGTGACGGCTTGCACTTTTTTCCGAGATGAACACGAACTTTTCCAAAAATTGAAAGACAAAATCCAAGTTTTTTTCTCTTTTTTATAAATAATGGGTTTGAATAAGATTCATGAGTTTCCTTATTACATGTCAAAAGCTAGTCTTTAGACACGGCGTTTCCGTATGTATAATTAATTGTCGATATACTTTGCTGATTCGTATCCATAGTTATTAATTTGCAGCTTTAAGATTCAAATTATTCTTTTTACATCCTTCAATTCATATGGCCATATAAAACACCGATCCCCGAATTCTGGTGTGACAATTGATCAGGAAACTATAATTCAAATAATTATTAAACATTTTTTAAATAATATGGCTGACATTCGCCACAAAGTATAGGTTGCAGATGATCATGCGGCTAAATTTTGTATTGAAACAATGTCAGAAGGATTTGGCGCTGCATATATAGCTTATTTTCTCCGCTTTTCCAAAGAAAATGTTTACAATAAAAAGTTATGCAGAAACCCGAGCTTACAACTTGCGCTTGATCAGTCCCCTTTCATCGTGGCTTGTAGCTATCTTTAACAGTTACCGGCACTGTTCAACCAGAGATGTTCGTGTTTATGATCAGCTTATGTCATCTGGTATGATGCTCTGCTAATTTGTAACACTATTAGTGACCACATATTACCAACTACAATACACCATGTGCAATCTAAGCAATTCTCTGAGGTGAAATTTCATATTAATGGCGCCATCTACACGGTGATTGCTGAATCATCTGCTCGTCCCTGGCCTTCTGATATCCATAAAACTCGGGAATGTACACTGAATATAATAAAACCTATAGAAAAAGTCATTAGAACCTCTCTTGAGTAACACCTGTCTTGCTGAACTAACACTGACGGGTGGGTATGAAACTAATAACAAGAACACGCAATGTTGCTTAGCTGTAGAAGTTCCTTATTTAAAATTAGTAGAATGGCCTTTCTTTTTTGGCCATGACAACTTGTTTATGATGTAGCGTTTAACTAATCAGGAACGTGTCTCATGCTCGGATGACATACAGCAAGCAGTATCTTCATTATTTATTGTCTTAGCTGACGACGAACCCTCTAAGAAGGAAACCCTTCATGTTGCAAGTGGCAGAATTTGTCTCGATTTTAGGCTACCCATAAACTTTAAACAAATCTTGTTCTAGGGGAAAAAGATACAAGTCATATGTGTTTAAAGTTTAAACTTTAAAGTATGGAAATTATGTATTTAATGTTAAACAAAGTTATTTTATGGGAAAAGAAGGATGTGGTTATATAAACAGGCCGCTGGATGTGAATATCATGAAATATAAGAGCTCATCAGGATCACCTTGGGCTACAGCATTACATAATTTAAGTAGTCTATCTGCTGCCACACATTTAAAATACTTTGGAGGATTAATGACATATTTTGGTGGTGGAATTGTGTGCATCAGCAGCCCACACTGTAAACAGATCACAATATTCTATAGTTAGGTAAGAAAAATACAAAATTGCAGAGTGGTGAAATGAAGAGTCCAGATACAACCATCACCAGAAACGATCAGCCATGTTCTCCATGAAAAAATGGCAAGTTTGGATTAAAATACTCAGTCAGAATTGGTTGTAGTGCCACTACATCCGGCCATGATGTCACTGCTTAGAAAAATTTTGCTTCCCCTTTGTTCCTTTTTTTTTCCTTTGTTGGACAACCAGTGCAATCTTTCTGCCTTTGTACTGAGCTTGTCCCCTTGGGTCCAAACATATCAGTGGAGTGATAACTTGAATTTTTTGCCTACAGAAGCAGGAGTTTTATTAGCAGTAGGACAGATGATACTGGAAAACAGAACTCTGATTTCCACTTGATCCATGCACTCAACATGTTCTGCTTTGCTCATGAATGGTTTGGAAAATGATACTGGAAACAGGACTCTGATTTCCATTTGATCCATGCGTTCAACATGTTCTGAATGGTTCTTCTATGAAAGTGTAGTCTTTCTAGCCTAGTTGTGTCAAGTTGTTGAGAGTTCTGAAGAAGGGAATGTCATAATTAAGCTGCCTGAGAAGCTTGCTCCTGATGTTCCCTCATTTTCAGGTATACTGTGGAGGGTAAGGTTGGTCACTTTTCTGACGTCCCCAAGTTCTGTTCTCTGTGTCATCATCTTACAGTACTCTCCTAGTTATGGCCGTCATGGCTGACAAACTTCTCAGAGCACGCACTTTTAAACTGCCCTTTTCATGGAAGAAAAAGAGAGAGATGACAAGGACTCATCAACGAACTCCAATGTCACCCATCTGACCTGCCTAGCTGATTCCCAAAAGAATGGGGCCTTATAATCGTTACAATGTGGGGATTTTGCAATTCAATCCTGCATTATGGACTCTTGAGATATTCATCCCTATCTTTTATGGGCAACTTGGTTCTTTCATAGTCATTCCGATCTAGTTTTTGAGGTCATTCCTTCTCATGTAATGAATGATACAGGAAACTTTGAGAGGCCCCAAAAAAAAAAAAAAAGAAACTGATGGTGTGACATGAAACTATTCTTAGGATAACTCTGATGCAGGCAGATGACCAAAGGTAGGTGAGAAGGCCGAAAACTAAGGGTTGCCCATATCTGGATAATTAGTCGAGATCGAATAGCAATCGCGTATATTCATTGGACCTTTTTGCTTTTGAAGAATTTATTATCATATCGACTGCATTAAATCTGATTCTGAAACTGTTCTTTAGATGTGAATTCCCTGGGCAAAATGTTGTCTTAATCAAGAAAAAGCTACCCAGCTCTGATATTTGCAGTCGAGCTTTGGTTGGCAATTATTTGACACATTTTACACCTTTCATCGAACTAATCTGGATTGTGAATCCTATATGAAATGGATGGAATCCGAAACGGTGGAGACCAGGGGTTCAACTCGACTAGTTGCGGTTGGATCCCGTTAGATCTGCATCTAAACCACAACCTGAATCTCGATAACAATGATTCAACAAAGTAATATTGAATTCAAATTCAAAATATGTATATTAGATCAAACCAAAACCATCGAGGATGTCCCAATGTACCACCATCAGGCGTCTGCTGCTAAGAGCATATATTCATGGTTCCTGGTACACGTTACATGAAACACCAGGCACCGATCGAGATTTCATTTTAGTAGGGACCCCTACCAATAGCCGTGCTGTGGTCATTCTCTACTAGCTACGTGCTGTCATCTGCGTATAGTGATGCTCACGTGGTTGCGCCTCAGCTTTTACTTTTCCCTGCCAGCTGCTCATGAGCAAAGGATCTGGTCATTATGGTGCCATATTCATATAATTTATCAACAAACCTGTCGTAGTTGATTGGAACTCGGAATGGTTTTATGTGGTTTCCTTCATTGGCCTTTACTGCAGGATAAACTATGTCATCCATACCTAACCACCAACTGTTTGGACAAAGATGTGCACTTAGACTACTTGATGTGCAAGTGGTTCGCCGAAAAAGTGGCTTACTTAATACACATGCTGTCATATATACCAGGGAGATGATCATCAAACTCAGACTAACAGTATTCTGACCTCAGGAGCTGTTCATGCACAGAGATCTTGCTTTCTGTTCATGTTGAAAGGGGCAATACCCAAGTGTATTCATCTGGGTGATCCCCCGGCAAGGTTGCACCGGAAAGAAGCAGCACCTAGATGAACCTATGGCGGTGAAGCAGATAACCAATTTTAAGCCCTCACTTGATTTAAGTACTGGAAAGGGTTAGTTGAGTGCCCCACATTCGCTACATACATGTGGTGCATGACATAGGTGCTCTCTCCCTCTCTCGTTCTCTGCAAGGGGCAGCCAATTATGGCCCTAGACAGACAATGTTAGTGGTTGCAATTCTATATTTCTTGGAGTGTTTTAAAACTTACTACACTTTGGTCTAGCGTAGAAGCAACGTGCAGGACATTTGCCTGTTGCTACTGAACTACTTTGATTCAACTACTCTTGTATGTGCTTGATACCTTATCAGACTCTACTCCCACTTTCTGAAGCAAGAAGATATCCTTGGGGTACCATTGCCTTTATAGCAAGATCAAACATATTAAAATTGATTTTCATTTCATTAACAGACAACTGCAAAGTATATTTCTGCAATAACATATTTCATACATCCTGTCCAAAGCCATTCCGGTTGCATTTTTTGGTCGAATGACCATAGTTAAAGGATTGCATGAACTACTAGCCAGGCGAGAATAAGAGATTAAATATCCACATATCAGATGTCAATTGGGAATCTATAGATCAAACGTGAAGTCAGTCATAGAACAGTGGAAGTTTCTTTAGGATTATTTTAAAATACCCGTACAATGTCTATTCAGCAGGTGGCTGTGCATGCTGTAATTCTGCATAACAAGTGCTTTGTATATATATGGACTAAACCTGCCAAGTTGGAAATCTAAGAACATTAAGGATATATATATATATATATATAATTGCAAACTACTGCCTCAAACAAACTTATATTCAACTTTATAAAGTACCTAGTTTAAATTTGGTGTTTGTTCTGGAGAGAGTCTACCTTTTTATTCATAGGTCTTTTTCAAATGTTACTTATGTAAATCTAGCATATCCTATCCGAAAATTCATTGAAGAATCAGTCCATCAATCTGTCGAATTGGAAAACCAGCTACTCTCTATTCGCTTTATGCTATAACACGTTTCTGCTCTTTACGCCAGGGACAAGGGACCTCAAAGAAGAACGAAAAAAAGTAACAACTTAATTTCATTTTCACTTGAAAGTTCTCTGAGGGTATGAAAATGCTGAGAGATTACTTGTCAAAATTTGTCGCTTCCATTTTAAAGGTCAATATGACAATCAATTTTAGACCATTAGTCTGGGCAGCATCCCACTTCCTCCAGTTAATAAAAATACGACACTTCATCTACTGAGAATTTAGAAAAACGAGTGTGCTTCGAATGATCCTGAGATATCAATAAGTGCCAACAAAAACAAGTTCGTCCCTTCTTATGCGATTGTACCCATCCAACCTCCAATGAACGTAACGACCTTATACTGAAACAACTGCATATGGGTATCAGGTATATATTGTTGAAACTGTCTACGATGAGTCCTATTAGATCCATCCCATCCTTGATAATGATCTGACTTAACCTTTTCACTTTCGTTTCCTTTTCCCTGTATCTAAGCACATGTTCTTTGAGCCTAAGGTTGATGTTGAATTATATGAGACATGAGTAAACACTATAAGGTTCTTGCCTGTCCTCGTGTCTAAGTCTGTGGCGAAAGCCAAAGACTGTTCAAACGCATAAGTGAGCAATGACCACCATGGAAGCAATCGCACGAAAAGCTGAAGGTGCGGGAGTATCAGTCTTTGTCTCAAGGTTCCGAAGTTCTCGCACTCTCTCAGTTTGGCAGGAAAAATAGCATCTTTGAAAGGCTAAAAGTTTGTCTTAAGTTCATTTAACTTTCTTCCAGGTGTCAATTAGATAACGCCAAACACTTAAAGCTACGCACTAGTTCTTCCTTAAGAGAAAGAAAGCATTTGATTTCTCTCAATGATGAACGGATGTAGTTCCTTCGATCTATTTGAGCCAATAGCTGACAAATGTCACTAGCAGGCTAAATGTATTTCTGATCCCCACAAATCCTACACTGTCGGCCCATGTTCACCATTACTGCTTGGTTGTGATCCACCTCCCCTTTCTAACATATTATTCTCTTGTTATAATATTTTATCTAATATTCCAGGCGCCACTTAATTGTGTGTGTTGTTTAAGAATGCCCTTAGTTAATGTGATTTCAGGAGGAATGGGTCCACAGTTTGATCAAAGGGATTCCTGTCCTGATCACCGCCCCCACTGTCGGTGGTGTTAATGAAAGGGACGGCAGTAGCATAAAAAGGCCCTACATCTCTTTTTATGATGTACAACACTTGGAAAAGGGATCTCACCCATGGTGGAAGGCCAAAAGCAATAAAAAATGGTTAGAAATATTTTGAAAGAAAAAAAACTTCAAAACGAAAATATTACTCTTTTGTCATGTTGTTGGGTGTTTTCCTTTTTCAAAATGATGAAGTCCCATTTACTGTTAGGCTCAGTTAGTTAGGAAGGCGCAGTTGGAATGACTTAGAAACAGTTGCTGAATTTGCAAATATTGGACTTGAGAAGAAATGGATTTCCGCAAACTGCGGATGGACTTCAGAAATGGCATGGAAGAAGGTGTATTCCTTTTCGTGGCTCGGGTTTAATTAGAACTCCCCCATACTTCCTATTTTTGTTGGGAAGAGGCAGTAATACTGTTGAAAAATCTACAGCAATCCTTCTAGCACAGGGAATCAGGACTACCTTTCCATGAAGGAGGAACCTGGAACAAGGGAGGGCCAGCTCCTTCCTCCGAAACGCTTAAATTCTTGCGACTTAGTTCAACTAGGAAAGCTGACTCCAACACTACCATCCTAATTCCTAAGCCCTTCGATGGTTCCAAACAGAGCCTACGGAAACAGATGACTAATTTTCCTTTTCATTCCAGTTTAAGGAGGAGGAGAGTTAAGTTTTATTTATAAACATCCAAATCTGTAAGATGCTTAAAGGTAAATGACTAATGATATGGGGTTCATATTTGGTAAAGTTAGAGAAACTCATGTCTGCATCAAATATCTCAGGAAATAGAGACATTTTCTGGCGAATTTAAAAAGAAAAGGCCTCTGTCTAAAAACAAAATTTCCCCACCAACAGAAATGAAAAACACCTGATGCCATCCGACTCTTATCTACAGCAACCTTTTCGTTGAGAGAAAGCTGGAGGATGGACTGTGCGTGCAGCTCAAACACTAGGCCTTTTTGAAGCCACATGTAAAAGTTGATGAGCATCAAAAACTCATAGCTCATGTGCACATGACTTCCTTTTTTAGGAAAGCTTGAAAAGGTCAGTCTACTCAATAGCCAATGAAGCTGTAAAGAGTGCCAGATCATGGTCTGTTTACTTTTTTTTTCTACCTTAAAAGCAGCAAGCTTACAGCTCACGGTTGATTCCGCAAGCTCCACTGTAAAATTTGATAGTGGAATGCTGAACCTAAGCATCTAATTTTTCTGGTACAGCGTACTTCCTTTGCATCAGTAGGCAATAAACGCAACAGGACAAAGTTGTTCATTATGACTGCTGAACTGCGTGGCCTCTAGACTCCTGATTTGTATAGCTAGGCTTGGGACAAAAGGGGTATTGGCTAAAAGTCTACTGCAGCAGATAACGTTCAGAGTATAATAGATTATCTTAAAGCCTGACTTTTTGTATGAGTAGGGAACTATGTTAGTGCCAGCTACCGTAGCTACTTGTGCGGATAGGCTAGCGTCCTTTAGTTCAACGAGACGTCGAAAACCATGTTCTCCAATTGAGCATGTTATGTAAGTGAACTGAAATGTCCTTAAAACTTCAATTTGGTGATGCCCACTTGCAATATGAGCATTAATGGTATTGGTACACATTTTAAGGAAAAGAAAGTTTCTGAAATCATGAACTGATAGCGAAGATGTTCAATCTATTTAAGAATGCAGTTTGGCAGATTACCAGCAGATGCGCACTCGATCGTTCTCCATAGAGCAATGTTTGATAATTTGTTTTACTGTAATCAACTTGCTTTCCTATTTGTCCCTTTAACCATGGTCCAAGATTCTGAGATCTCTGATTGAGAGAGCGTACATTTTAACATGCTAGCCCGACAAGAGTATCATTTGCTTCGTATAGGAATCGCTTGATAATATCGCTAGGTTGCCACTTTAAATCCGCAGTGTCCATTGTTAAGATGTTGAAGCTGGTTACATTTCCAGAGTATGTGACAGGAAGGGCCATCAAGACATTGGCCAGTCAATGTAGGGTGGGTTTTAAGGGGTTTTCCCCTTATATTAAAAATGCATCCTAAACCATATTCTATGATATGATAGCAACTTTATGCGATCTAGACTCAATGTCCGCTAGGAAGGTGCAGAATTCCTCAGTCGCAGATATACCCCACTAGCCATCACTCAGTGAATGATTGAATAAGATGTAGATCCTCACAAATGTGAAGGGAATTTTAAATTAAAGCTTTCGAGTTCATGTTTTCAACTGAGATATGTTACTCAAAAGATGCTTCGACGCAGCAAAACATTTTCTTTCCTGTTTCTTTTTTATTCTGTCTCTTCTCTGTTTTTGTCTCTCTCGCAAATGACACATATGTAACATGACCATTCAAAGGCAATCATATCTAGCTATGGCCTAAATTAGATTCCATGACCGGCTTGGCAAAGTCAAGAGCCTGAGAAGTCAACAATGGCCCCCCTCTGGTTCGGCTTTTTCCATTAACAGAAGGAAATATTGCTCATTGCACTGCAACAGCAACTTCCACAGCCACATGTACTCCAATGGTCAAACGCCTCCACGGCTGGCGAAGAATCTCCATGCATGTAAACGGTCAATTTCGCGTAAGCCGTTTTTGCTTTTGTACTTTGTCGGTACCAAACCAAAGTCAGAGATCTCAGGGACAGACGGCATTAATTTACAGACAAATCCGGAGTTTATGTCGTAGCGGCGATAGATTATGACTGCTTCAAGATAAGAATGTAATTTAGGAAAGCATATATCATGATGACCGTTCTAAGAAACACCGAATCTATTTCCAAGGTGCTGCTTCCAAAGAACATACTGTTTCATAATCCTTTCTGTGTCAACCTCTAACTTTTCCTCCAAATTCTGCGTTGTCGAACTTTGCAGTAAGTTTTAGCAACACTTTTCAGCGTTGAATAACCTACAGCCGATTTAAAATGGTTAGATAAGGGAAGATCAAATCAGGATCCTGAAGTTAAGAAATATTAAAAGCTAGATGATGACTGTGATCTTCAAATTTCATGCGCGAGTCAATGGGCGGCCACAAGAAAAATCCTGTTTATGTTCAGAGAGATCTTGTTGGGGTCGTAGACTATGCCCATCAAGTTTTTGGTCAACAGTCAACGTAAAAGTAGCACTTGTTTCTCAAAGATAAGATGTACGTCTGACCAAAACCAAATTCCGGCTTTCTCAACTTTCTTTTCTCCTTTGTTCTGTTTTTCTTCTTTTTGAAACCTCTGCTCCTTTGTCAATGTGAACATCTAATTGACCGTCATTATATATTTTGTAGAGAGATAGCCTTTGAAATCCACAGTTCTGTCCAACGCGCCGAGCTTTGTCCTATCCTAGGACAGGGAATGGCAACTCAAACTAATGGCAACTCAAACTGTTCTTCCTTTTTTAAGAGCGGAATGTCAAAGTGTTCTCTTAACATTGTCTCTAAAGTGCATCCCTACAGTCAAACACAAGATTGATTGTCATGAGGCACTCAGACTAAACCGTGTACTTCTGGACATATTGTTGTCGTATTCCTAGGGATGCCGCGGAAGGGACAGCGTTATGGCACATTTTCTCCACAACAGTTATTATAGAGTCTCACGATGCATCTGCCAGGACTAATGACAATTGTATGTCATTAATAATCACCTGACCAATCAAGGTCGCATGGGTGGAGAAAAGTCTCAAACCATACTTTTGTACACCTGAGACATTCCATCTCAAGCTTTATCCTCATGAGTTGGACTTGGAATGGTGTCATGAGACACTCAATCAAAAATATCAACTTGCGTCATCGTGTCCCTAACGATGCATCCGGAGAAACAGTACCGTCCAAGACATCTTGTCTTATGAGTGGATATCTGAAACTGGGTGTCTCGAGACAACCTTATTGAATGCATCAAACTAACCTTAGGCTGAAATCCCTGCCACAGTACGCTACTGTTAAGCATAAAGATGAAGGCGAGAATGCCGTGGCACTAAGTGCCTTGCAGTTAATTCATGACTAGATGGACATCAAATTGATTATGTTGTAATCCCGTGGAATCATTCTGGGAACAGCTTCCATTAATTGTTACAAACTGTTTCCTTCCTTGCTATCTTGGCTGAGTTTGTGTTCTCGGTAATCGTCTTTCCGCAAATCTTTTGTTAACTCTTTGAGTTTCTCCAACAATGTAAAACTCTTTAACTCCAAGGCGCCTTAAAACTTAACCGGACTCATAGACAAGTTAGACTAAGCCAATTAATGACCCAGTCCACTCTCAACTAAGCTTGGGTCTCAACAAAATCCCAATCCATCCCTTAATAGTTAGTTCCAAAAATGGTTATGAATCAAAATAACCAACCATTTTAACAACCCTTTTATAAGGCAAGACCTTTTAATGAAACTAATTATTTCATAATAGAGCCTCCAATCCACTCTCTTAAGCCACACACATTAGTATGTGCGAAACTCTAGGTCTGAGCGTTGAATTGTGCTTTGATATCACTGTAACAACTACTGAGCGTTGAATTGTGCTTTGATATCACTATAACAACTAGACACACTGCCTGGCTTGGGCTCTCAAAGTAGAGCATTACACCCATGACTTGGTCTGTAGGCTTCAATCAATCAAGGATACAAACACAGCCGTACCAAAATTTAGGATATGTAAATATAGACATGGTTTATTACGAAGCCCAGGCATGGCCCAAGTCAGCCTCGGTTTAAGTAAAGCTCCACTTGGTTCAGGTTATCGGCCTTGTTAGATGAAACACCGCCACATTTTTCTGAGTGCAGTTTTATCAGTGGCATACAGTAAAACGAACCCAAGACATATATACATGTAATCCCTGATAATGCTGCAAATCGATCAGCGCGTAACCTTATTCCCTCTTGACATAAAAAGCCAATGAACTTTATGTCCAACTTAAATAAACGAATTTTTCACTACATTGCCCATGCAGCCAGGATTACTGAATCTTCTCATATTTTTCTTTTTGGCAACAAGCAGGTGCACATTCTTGCATTCCTCAACATGAAGGCCTTATAGACAAGTAAATGGCTATTCAATTCAGTAATGCAGGTTTTTCGTTTCATGGTCACTTTATAACCGCAGTCTTTATGATGCATATGGCTCTTTGGATGTTCTCCTCGATAGCTCCAGAGAAAGTGGTAACTCTTTGGATTTCTTTTCTCCATTGGACTGCCAATCACCAAGAACAAAATCTTGAAGAAATGAGATTAAGATGGTTGGGAACTTAGGTAATACTGGTACAATTTGCCTCACAAGAAAGCAAGGGCTCACACAAACAGAATTGCTCCCTCTTTTTCTCGGTTACAGGCCTACGCAGTTTCTTATAGTAGTTACACCACCATCGACAACAAGGTTATGACCGCTGACATACTTGGATTCGTCACCGGCAAGGTAAAGAGCTGCCTCTGCAATATCCTTGGCCTTCAAGTTGGTGCCCTTCAAGTTGGCCAAGCTTGCAACAAATTCCTCCATCTTCTCCACTTCTCCCTCCTTTGGCATCCTGCTAGCTTCCATGTAGTCATCCTCTTCGTCACCATCACCTCTCCACGCATTGATAAGCATCGATGTGGCCACCCCAAACGGAGAAATGCAGTTCACCCTTATGCCATACTTCCCCAGCTCACACGCAGCGTTCTTGGTGAGGCCAACAATGGCGTGCTTGGACGCAGTGTAGGTGTGCGGACCAAGGCCACCCATGACACCAGCCACACTGGCCATGGAGATGATGCAGCCGGTGCCTCGGGGAACCATCACCCGAGCGGCGTGCTTCATTCCGAGCGCCACTCCCCGCACGTTTATGCGCATGACCCGATCGAACTCGTCGGCATCGAAGTCCATGATGCTCTTCTTGGATTGATTCCCCAGCACCCCGGCATTGTTGACGAGTATGTCCAAGCGTCCGTGCCGGGAAACGGCGTATTCCACCACGCGGCTGACGTCTGACTCCTGGCAGACGTCGCAGTGGAGGAAGGTGACGATCGTTTGAGATGTGATCGTGAGGGCGTGGGCGAGCGCATCGCCGGCTGCGTCGTCTACGTCGGCAATGAGGACCTTCGCACCGTGCCTTGCAAAGAGCCGAGCTATTGCTTCCCCGATCCCTCGAGCTCCCCCCGTTACGATCGCAACCTTTCCCTCGAACCTGCATAATGAATCAAACAAACAGAAAAAGCTTCTCAGCAGTTGATAAAAAATTTCGATTCGTTGTTGGTCCCTTATGCTTGTTCTTATGCTTTTTTCTGACTACCTTCTTGCACCTGCTTCCTCTTCTTTCTGCTTTCCCTTTTGTTTGGAAATTAACAAAACCCTCTAGACTTTGTGCAACAGTGTGGCATTCCACTACTTGGGAGATGGGCTCGAGTCAGGATGTTAGAAACACGGATTATTCTGCTCATAAGCGATGAAAGATTGCCAGGTTTTAAAAAACCTAAAGATCTTGTCCCAGATTGATCGTTTGTGGCTATGCCTGTGTTCCCCGGGAGAAAGAGAAAAAGAGAGAGAGAGAGAGAGAGAGAGAGAGAGAGATTACCTTCGAGGGGAAGGAGTACCGGCCTCTCTAGCTAGTGCTTGCATCCCAGGAAGTGAATTTTCTGCCATAATTTTGACTGCCATTTTCACGTCTAACCAGGAACTGAGGACACCAACAGAGAAAGCGAGCGAGAGAGAGAGAAATCTTTCTGATGAACAAAGAGACAGATGCTTCGATGAATAAGTGGTGTTAAGATGCTGTATTTATAAGTCAAAGATGAGACAACATTCCCTTCGTGAATTGAATAAGCACCATTACCAGGACTTGTACTGTGCACCGTCCAGCTCAACTTGGCTCGGCTCATTTGATAATGCAAGCATTAAGCATAACATGCAGCTCACTTGCCCAGCTGCTTGTTTTCTCTCTCTCTCTCTCTCTCTCTCTAAAATTTTGGTGTTGGAAATTTCTCCGTAAGAGTGTCGTCCCTTGGAACAGAAGCAAACGTCCCAACTCGCGTGCGCATCCTGCCGTGCACAGAATCGGCCGGAGTCCTCCCCACCATTAAAATAATCTTGATGTTGTCGGCATCTATCTCCCTTTTCGCGCTATTCAAGTCAAGCAAGAGTACCTGCTCGGTTGGCCTGTAGATGTTTCAGATGCTTCTTCCTTTTCATTATTTTATGCTTAACACTCCATTCTTTCCGAACAAAAAGCTTTCCGCTTTGGCCATTATCAGGTCACAATTAAATTAGTTTGTCAGTGCAGCACTTTCTTCTTCTTCTTCTTCCCATAGAGCTTAGAATTAATGACCAAGACGAATCCGTCCAAGATGACTTCTGAAACCAACTTGCCGTGGTGTTTCGATGTGAACAACCATGATCAACCCCATGACGATGGACGAAGTAGACGATTAGAGGCGTACGTGGTATACCAAGCACCGTCTAATTTCGTCAGTAAAGGGGAGATACAAAAATAGCGTACACCGTCTTCTGATCTTTCCTCGATCGTATCCCATTAATGGTGAAAAAAAAAAGCAAAAAAACACCTGTTTAAAGTTCTTTTATTTCTGTAGGCAACTTTCCGTCATGCCAATCAGAAGACATGATGAACAAAAGAATGTCCTTACCATAATAACTAGTGGCAACCTTATTAACTATTTTAAGATTATCCCTTTTCCAGAAATATTCATCTTTCTAAACAGTCATCCTACAAAAAGGTGTTCATATCCATAAAAGAGACGGGCTTTTTTCACATCTACAAGTACTTTTTGCATGTAAAATTAGCTGTACGAATGCAAGCATCATGACAAATTAAAACCTAAACACTAACTGGTGTAAAAATTCATACTTATTGAACAGTAGATTGGGTTCTGCTAGTATGGTGCGTATGAAAAAGGACTTAATTTGTTAGAGTTTGCCCTTTCCATTGTTTAAATCTCAGAAAAGAAGATCCACTCTACACACTAAAAAAATATCGTTTTTAGTTTTTTTCACATGATCACATACAGTCGCATTTTTAAGCAACTTTTCTTAGAGAAATTTACGATGTTCTAAGTATCTTTTGGATTTAGTTCTCTCCAAAATCATTTCACCTGCCATGTTATTGAATTTCAAAATCATCATTCAGAAAAGGGCAGTTATGCCTTCACATGAAATCTGACAGTTTTGCTAGTCTCCTTAATAGTCTACAGCCTCAACACTAGGTAAGAGGGAAAAGGGGAGGACGGACTCGGGACTTGAAAACCAAAGGAAGAATCTGGAAAATGGCCTATAATCTTGTAGGGGTATTATGAAAAAATTTTAGAACTAAAAATATAAAACTTCATGAACAATCAAAATAAATTCCTTTCATTTTATTGTCAACAAAAAGTAAAGCGAATTGATTTATGAATTTGAGTGCACAGCATTCCCGTTTATTCAAATGCCAAGGAGAAGCACAACTGTTGTTTCCTCTTTGATTCCTCTTTCCACCACTGCTTAAAATCAATATCATGGCAGCGCAGGGGACCAGACTGTAAGGAGAAAGCTCCGGCAAAGTTGGTCCTGATAATTGTAAGAGTCGTACCGGAATGGTCCCCTTCTATTATTTTTAGCTTGAGAATCATCACCAATTTAGGCAAAGTAGGACGCACTAATTAGCCGAGGCTTCTCATGGACTGATCATGGTTCATGTAGTTGTCGTTGGCCAGTCTTTCCTTCTTTTTAATTTGAAGACCAAGTCTCGAACATTGCAATATGTTGATCACCAATCCTTTTTTGAACTTTGCAACCCAATTTGTGTTGGCCCAATTATATATATAGTGTAGATGTATTGAAACTCGTTGGTTCTAATCGGTCCATATATAAAAAAACCTTGATATACATTAGATCCCCATCAACTAGACCAAGCTTCTGAGCAGCATCTATGAAGTAAAATACAAAATTAAAAACAAGAAAGGTGGTCCAATTAGTTTCCATGTACAGACAATTATAAACAACTGGTGGAATAATCAACAGTTATATGTAATTTAGTCGGATATGATTAATAACTGGGTTTTATTTACTTTACAGATCCAATAGGTCTGGAATTTCATGCGTTGATGATGAGGTTTATCTCATCCATTAACAACCCTAGATTGTGGTAGCATCGAAACCACGCAGAAAATTCTATATTATATATCAATCGATGTGTGGCTAGTTGTGATTGAGTTGAACCGTGATTTATATATTGGCAAAACTTAATGCCTCCAAGGAAGAAACGTTGATTATTAAGGAAATTATAATACACTTGTTATCATCAGCCTTGGCCCAAGTCAACTATAGCCATACATACAGTAAAATAAGTAAATTAAGCCTGAACCCTCAGATCATGTAATAATTGGGAGCGACCGTGCTGGAACCAAGAAGATTAATGGGGAGCGATTGGATGACATTTGTGACACTTTATGAATGATCGACCAAGTTGATAGGACAGCTTATAATGAAACTTTATAGTCTTTACATTAATTATTGAGTTCACCTGTACATTGTGTCAATATCCGTTTTTGTAAGATTTTATGTATCAATTTTCTGGAATTTTCCAGCTTAAAAGTTGCGATCTACTTATCCTCAGAACATAGATTTTAATTTCAATTCCAAACCTTGTCGACTTTAAAGTCGCTCTGGTACAGCTAGAATCCACAGAATGGTAGAATTTTGGCTTAGAAGTTCTGAAAAGAAGAGAACAGCAAACAAACAGTATTTCTGAAGAAAAACAAAATGTCATTTGTACTGTCCATGTGAACGGCAATGGCTTCTGAAAAAAGGAAAGTTTAGAAGATGACGATGAGGTCCCGTCCACCAGTGACGTCTTTGGCCATTTACCAACTGTAGATCACAGTAAGGTCCACTCAAAAGCGTTGATGTGACCACTAGTGGTGGAATAGAGAATGGAGAAGACGCCATAGTTTTTCAAATTGCTTTGCTGTTCTGAACTGAGCTACCGGAGAGGACAAACTTTCGCTCGCTCTGGTGCTCGGCAAGCATCTAATCGAACACGGCGACTCCAGACATCGAAGCTTAGCTAATATTGGAGAGGAACGGAGAAGCAACAAGGATATTCTGCTCCTCCTCCCATACTCTTCATCACACACGAGCTCCGCACTCACTCGAAACTCGTCTCTCAATTGTTTCAAGCAATCCAGACTTAGAGATGGATCCATCATGACTTATTTCCTGTGACTTGTCCTTCTAAGTCATGTTTTTCAGAGAGAGATGCTTTGCTATAAACCTTGACAAATGGGCAGTCTAATTTTCGCATGCATTTGCAGAAACTGTATAGATCAGACTCTGATAATCTCCAGAGAACACTACTGAATGGATGATGATGAATACATTATAAGGTCCTATTTTATGGAAGCAAAAAATGTATACGCGTGCACAGTTTGAAGGAAATCAGAAAGCACAGATGGATTAATACTGGATCCAAGGCCACCTTTGGCTGTTGGATAATTAAGATGTAGGCTCAGTTTAAGAACATGAAGATCTGGTTTTCTTGGTGGCAGAGTTGTGGACACCGTGAACAGCTTGCATTAACCATATTCATGGGGAATATGTCAAGGAATCCATCGTGCAGGCCAGCCTCAGTAGGTCAATTAAAAATACCTTTTCCAGAACATTGAGTCCAACAAGTTAATCAGCTATTTGGAGTGGATTCGAAGGCCAGCTTTCCTAAAGAAGGAAGGCAATGCCCTCAGCAAAAGAAACAAAAGAAAATTCGACCGACATTTTCTTGTTAAAAACTACCAATATCTTAACATAAGTGGCTCTGGTCAAAACGTCAAACAAGGAAATTCTGCGACTCTTTATTCGGTTTCGTTGAACACATTGCAAAACGTTGAATATGCGCTATAATCTAGTGTAAAAAACCATATACTTCACGTGCAGCGAGCAACAGTATGGAAAGATTAGATTCAAAATTTTCGTTCCTTATGCTTAAATGGCAATCGTTACGGCAGAAAAAGAATGTACGCTTATAAATTAATGCAGATGGGGTCAGAAGCAATTAAACGATAGGCTAAATTTATGTGGTATGAGAAGAAAGGCTTTAGATTTAAAACAAAAGGAGCCTCTGCTGTCATATATTCATGTGTTCAACTAAAATTTTTCACTTGAATTCATGCAGATCTCCAGTCGTATTTTCTGCGCGCTAGATCTAAATCCGAGGTGCACCAAATGGAATATTTGCCGGCAACAAGTGGCCCGCATCTAGCTATTTCAGGGGCGCTAATATAGAATGTGAGTCTTTAAAGCAGCCTCTCCACGTGAAAAAAGCGTACTATCAACCTGATCCCTCCTGCAAATTAAGCAAAAGATATATATCTCCTGGAGTACTAAGTCAGAAGGTCATTAAGAAAAGAAACTTTATTATAAATAGAGCATGGAGATGTAGAGAGGCTGCACCTTCCAACATTGGAATGCCCACAGGCACATGGCTGCGCCCCCATAATGTGTTTATTATTATGGGCTTTGTCCTCCTTTTGGCCTTCTTTTCTGGGGAGGACAGGCAAGAGATCAAGGAACAAATTGAGTCCAATCAGCTAAAGACTGGTTGGCTCAGTGTAGAGGTAGAATGAAAAATTGGATCCTCCATTTGGGTTTAGGACTGAGTAACTCAATTGGATTTGCCATGAGCGGACAGGGATCAGCCTTAAGAATATGTGTTTCCCTAAATCTTGATGTATGGTATGTATAGCTGGTGAAAGATTCGACATGCTTTTCTGATTGAAACTTATGAATCTGTTCGACGATGAACGGAATAGTGTGTTACTATTCCATAAATATGGCTCAAAGATTGGTGCATTAATGTAACATCTTAAAAGGTATTTTAAGTTGGTATAGATTCATGAAACAGTTACAAACTGTTTTATTTTTCAAACCGGCGCTATGTTCTTGTTCTCCATTTGGCCTTTTCTTTGAAATAAAACCAACATTAATTTTTTATCCCAGTAGCTTTTATGGAATGCGAGGAGTTCATGATATTTCGCAATGCCTTGACCTCCTTCCTTACGCGTTCAATTGAAGTGATTCATAGCGTCTTGTTTGTTAAACTATACAGATCACATCACATCTACTGATCTGATGGTGTTGTGGCAGGAAACTTGGAGGACATAAAATTTGAGGGGCACCATTCTTATATAAGAATAAAACTGCAGCTAGGTTATAAAAATGGCGTCCCAAAAGAGATTGGTACACTAAAAGATCGAGGCAAAAAGTTTACTTGATCTTAGTAATGACTTTGCTTGCTCACTCAAGTAGAGTTGACTCAAGTAACTCAAGTTGGTGTATGAGAAAAAGCCAAAACATGAGTAGCAAATGAAGATTTGCACTCAAATATATTTACAATATCAAATCTTTGGTTCACATATAAGTGAACAAGAAGAAGGGGCCTCAGGCAACGCGAGCATCATCTATTTACATGAAAGAACCAAAGAAGAACAAGACAGACGATGACTGCAACCATGACAAGAGTGCAGAATGGTTGTTGCTGCCACCTTCTTGGCGGTGCTGCAACTGGTAGAGTTCTCCCCCCGTTCCAATCTTCAATGAAGTTTCCGTCGCCCTCTCCCGAGACATTTTTCGCTTCCAAGCCGCAGATTTCGCATTCTCTGCACCAGCAAGAAGACCAATTGGTTCGAAATGTGATTCTTTCTACCAAGAGAAGTTAATCATAAAAGATTGAGCCAGTTATCTGTCTTGACATGGAATCTCGTTACTCATACTGAAGTTGTTGAACCATCTTTTGATGGAAAAATCCAGACCTTGCTCCTTGATGCCATTGGACCTAGGATGCCTTAGATGCGTTTGATTACTTTAGATTTAAAATCTATGGATCTGATAAGACATGTTTTTTTATAGATGTGGTGAAAAATTCATCCTAAAATGTATGTCTTGTCAAACTGATGATCTTGAGTCAAACATAAGATCCACCCTTTGAATCCTTATGTTACCTTTTACGAATTGATAAAATATAGTATTTAAGTCAAAGGGGAGGGTTTGATATTAAACCGGCGGTCTTCAAATCTTATGGTCTTCAAATCTTATGGACTTTGGGTCAGGGGCAGTCAAACACCCGCATAATAATGTCTCAACATCTCCATCACGACGCATACACTGCTCATTGTGCTCAATTGTTTCCTACAAAAGGCTATGATCATAGCTTACTTTTATACTTCTCATTTACTTAAACTTTTTGCTGTTCTTATGCTTTCAAATTCTATTTAAAGAGTAAAGAAAGAATTCTGCACCAATAACAAATTTATTACTATCTAGTAAAATTGCTTGAAATTTGAACTAGATTCATGAAACCCTTTAACATAGTGATCCATGAATCTACTTTATTTTTTAGATCTGAATCATTAGATAGTAACAATTTGTTATGGGTGTCAAATGGCCACTTGGAACACAGATAAATAATTTAGTTCTACTATTTTTCAGATAACATGCATGCTTAAAGAATTTACTCCAAAACTGTGGTGTTTTAACCAAGTAATAAGCACCTGTTCAATTACTAATAAAGACTGAAATGAAAGTCAAATGACTCAATCAAGTTGAAGAAAAATAAAAAAATACTGTAATCTTAGTCTCACATCATTGGCAAGACCACAATGAACTGGCCCTGACTATGCAGCCTTACAAGTTGACAATCCCCTATCGAAAGTAACGAAAAAAAATTAAGTTGCAAGCTTGTTCTTGGGTTTACTGCAGGATTATATACATGCGTGTTAAAGAGATGAGCAGAACCAATACCATCCCGATACTGAATCTCCAACATTCATTTTCCTCATAATTCATCAACCCTATGGTGTAACAAATACTTGTGAAAAAAGAAAAAATAAGAAGAATGAGAGAGAGAGAGAGGTGAAAGAGTATATATATATATATATATATATATAGAGAGAGAGAGAGAGATGGGTGCTAGTGTTTCGGGTGAGCGAGAGGGTCAATCCCACCACTCAAAGTGAAGCCCCCAAAGGGCCCCCCATTTTCTCTATCTCTAAAGTCTTGAGCTGTGTCGATGTCAGTGATAGAACGGGACACCCTTCAACTTGAATGTCGTACCCAAACGCCTTAAGATATCGAAACATAGCGCCCACGAGAATCGAGCTAGAAACCTGCCTTATAGTGACCTCCAACCCAACCAGCTATGCTATACCCTTGAGGCAGATGGGTAGTGATGTTGAACACGTAATATCTTAGACTGCAAGTGATTAAAGCTGGGTCCAACTCGTTAGGTCACGGCATCACAATCGAGAGGTTGTCAGAATATAAAATTCATTTATTCGCTCTTGACGTTTAATCAAGAAAGCAAACCACGCTTGTCATCTTCAATAGTCTATAAATTAAAATAAGTCGCAGCTTTTCTTCGATCAACATATTTGGTCATCAATTCCACATAAAGTAAGCCTGCTATAAACAGGAACCCAATAGCATATATATAAATATATACATGTAAAAAACACGGGGAAATGTTATCTTAAATTACAGAATCCCAGAAAGCAATGGAAGCAAAAGTGAAGAAAGTGGGAAAGCCAAATTCTGATCGGACATCAATAAATATTACATAGCGTTCGGGCGTTCGGCCCTTCCACGGTCCATTCAGTATATCATAATCACATTTAAGATATATAACTTTTTTGCAAGGCGCCGGATAGGCCAAGCTTACGTACCCGACGGCGCTTGTTCCAGTTGGATTTGACGTCGTTACATTTTGACCGCTCTCTTTATTCTAGGAGTCCCCCGTCTTCACACTAATCCTGAAAGCTCCCCTGATTTTTTCGTACTATTTAGAGAAACGCGGCAATGAGCGCGTTTAATATTTTCATTTGCGGCTGCTTGTTCATTTAGTTTTAATAAACAAAAATACCTCAAGGCTGCCGCTGAAATATCGGTAGCAAATGGGGCCTTCAGTGAAATATCCCTCTCCCCCTCGCTGCGAAAGATGGTAGCCGGTCCGGACGGCTCTGGTCACTAAACGTTCCGTTTTTGTTGAAAGTCAAAAAGCAAAGGCCGACTTTGCACTTCTATATATATATACATACTATGTATTCCCATATATATAAACAACTAGAAGCTTCAAATATACATTCCCACATATATAAATAACTGGAACATTCAAAATAAATCATGTTAACAAACCATTTTTCTTAAACTAGAACATTTTCCTTCATGTTAATAAATAAAATTAAAGGATCTAGTGTTCCCTTGTGTCTAGAGTCTGGCCGCGCCACACAGACTGAAGGAGTCGGCCCGTGACAACTAGAGTGTTTATAACAACCCGACCCATGCTCGAAATCTTAATAAGCAATAATTAGAGCCAGATGGAAGGCATCATGAACCATATGGAGCAATAATCAGACAATATAATCAAGTAATTTTTTGTTCTCTAGTCTTTGTTTAGAAATAAAGATAGGCTTATTTGAATTAATTAAAGAAAAAAAATCGAGGTTTTGACAATCTATCTCCTCTGGAAGGGGAAAACTTTATATGCAGTGTGTGAAAATTATCTTTGATAAAGTCAAACTGCAAACTCATTTCTTTTCGGGAAAGTTACACTTGAGGCAGCGACAAGTGAACCATCTACATAATTTGACCAAAAAGCTCGTAACGGTTCTTATGAATCTCATATTCCATAGTTATCAAACAATTCATGCAACTAGCCTTTTTTATTTTAGGTTTTTGGATGCTAATTTTTTAATTAATTTAACCTTGTAATTAATTATACTACCTCAAAATCAATAGATTAGATCACATTCAGTTAATTTAACCATATAGTTATATATATATATATATATATATATATATATATATATATATATATATATATATATATATAAAATGTCTGGGTACTCTATCGGAGTATCTGAGAGCTCTTTCGTCTCAGTAAGATACTGACATGGCTGCATTCACATTCAGCAAATTAGAGTGCCGTTTGGTCCAAAAATTAGGTGGACCAAACTGTGAATGTTCATCTTGTCGATCATGTGCTCTACAACTACTGGGGGGAAGTTGCCCTTCTCTCACGCCACCATGCATCGAAATGTTCGAATGCAACGAGAAAAACTTTATGGGGATTATAAATTGTTGCGGAATCGGAAATGGTGAAGTTCAATCAAACTACGAAGAAGAAGCAGTAGTAGAAGAAGAAGACGGAGAAAACGACGGTTACCTGCATCCTCTGATCGTAAACCAGGCCTCAGCGCAGCGCCGATGAGCGAGGCCGAGCCCGTTCTTGCAGCCACAGCCGAGATGGATGAGCTCGCCCTGCCCCGACTGCGGCTCGTCGGAGCCGCTGAGATGGCAGACCCTGCACAGCCGCTCCCCATCCCCTTCTCCTTCTCCGGCGGCGCCTTCGCTCCCCACATCGATCACGCACGACGCCGGCTTTCCTTCGGCCTCCTTGCTCGGCCTCTTGTCCCCCGCTCCACCGCGCTTGCTTCCGTCTTCTTTGTTCGCAGCTGCTCCATTCTGATTAGTGGCTGCGCCACCAATCTGATCACCCATCCGCTCACACCACCATCACTCTTGCAGGCTCCCCGATCACTCTCTCTGCCTGCGGAGAAAGAGATATGAGGAAGGCAGAAACGGGGAAACTCTGCGCCCTGATTTTTCGTGTTTTATATTAAGAATGAGACGGTTCTCCTCTGTCGTTTCTTCCGCAGAAAATTAATTAAAACGAATCCCAATTGATCACAGCTCTCCGAGTCTACCTCCCCTAGAGAGCTCCGAGAGAGAAGCGAGAGGGAGGGATACTTAATACTTTGTCCCCATATTCCACATCGAGTAGTGCCTGCCTCCCGATTCCTTTCCCGCCCAGATGACGGCCAGAGATATTTTGCACCTAACGAGAGACCAAGAGACTTTTCTTTATGCTTGAGATGATATCAAAAGAAGAATTCTGCTAAACAAAGGGAGGGTTTCGAGGAAAGAAGTGTTGATTGGTGGAAGCCCACAAGAGTTATAACCTGACGTGTTAAAGGCAGAATCTTGTGGACTTGAAAATGAAAGATGGGGGAGTCAATAACTGGGGATGTAGAGAAGATCGGCCTTGGAGTATTTATAATACCGTTCGTGTTTCTTCTGTTCTTAAACCAGAGGATGTTGCCTTTGCTTTGCTTGGAAACGAGGGTTTTGCACGCGAAGCTAGGGGAGCACATGCTTAGGTGTGCTGGATCTGGTTGCCGATAAACAATTATTATTTGTTACTAAATTTATATCGTAGGCGATAGCTGTTAGTAAACGACTTCGCATGATCGATAGATTGACGCTAAGAAGTTGTTTTTGACTGCTCGGAAAAAGGAAAGGTTGCGCCCACCATTGCTGATGGGGAGTGGCCGGTCAAGTTCCGCAGGTGCATCTCTAAGACGAACTGTTTCTCTCTCAAATTCTCCCTTGAGTGTTTGATGGTGTTTTTCCTGAGACATTTCGTCCACGCCGCTTTATATATACAAAGTTTTGAGTCACATCTACGTATCTGCACTCTCAAAAGGCGACCACAGAGTAACTTGAAACCTTGACTTTCTCTGTTTTTCTTTCCAAGAATCGAAATCGAAAGGCGAGTATAGAACGAAGGAAGAAGACGACGACGACGACGAAAATCTCCATTAGAGCGAAGAAAGGAAATCTCATTGCTGACGTTGGCTGACACGATCGATGAATGCAGATTGGAACATTGTCGACGCTCGTTTTCTCTTTCTTTTTCTTTTCATTCCACACGAATGCAGTAGACGTGTGATCGGCTTTGGCCTTTTGCGCTTGTCCTCCTATTAAATGATCAGCCGCTACGTCATATATTTCCAAAAAATGTTCCCCACGTGGAATAAGAAAATGAAATGTTCTACGTGGCCGCTGGCTTTCTATCATCAACTGCAATACCTCATATTATATATATATATATATATATATATATATATATATATATATATATATATATATATATATATATATATATAGCATCGATTTGATGAAATTAAATGAATGAAGCACTTTGATGGGAATTTTTTTGCCAGTTTTAAAATCTGTTTGCTGGGTTTTGAGCTTTTCGACTTTTGTGAAGTGATGGCGAACATTCTTTCAGTAATTATGAAGTGGACGAAGCGAACAGCAGAAGCTGTGGTTGAAAAAAAAGTAGGAGATGGAAGTCGTGAACGCGAGCTTTCTGGGTTTGTAGGTGAAGTCAAAGTAATCACGCAACGGCCGGTGCAGTTGCCTTCTTTTCCTCTCACTTGATAGAGTGGCAAGCTGTGAGACTCAGTGCCCGGAATTCCCATATTTCACGGACGGCCGGCGGCCGGGTAGAAGAGCTGTTGCTAATATTGATGCGTATCGGCATGGCCATGTTAAAAATCGGCTGATGTAACGGTGAATCAGCTAATATCGATCTATGGGACCAGCATGATCATATTTGTAAATATGTTCTCAGGCTTTTAGATGGTGAGGTTTTTTTTTTAAATCAATCTATAGGGACCAGCATGATTATATTTGTAAATATGTTCCTGGGTTTTTAGATGGCGATGTTTTTTTTTTTGTAAAAGTTTGAAAAAAAAGGAAAAATATGTTAAATTTTCAAAAAGTTTTAAAAAGTCTTAACGTTGGAGAGAAATAAAATTAAAAATTAAAAAAATGTGAACACAACCAATTTGACATTTAAAGATGTGAAAAAAACGCCTAAAATGAAAAAAAAAAAAGACAAAAACTTAAAAAAAGATGAAAACATGTATTTTCGTGTTTTTTTTGTTTTGGCATTTTTTCATGCACTTTTTTTGGGGATACTCATTATTCTTACTAAAATACGTCGGCTTAACGTGGGGGAGAAGTTTACTTTGAAATGAAATAAATTGCCTTGAAAGTCGATATAAAACGGCCATTCTCTTCGAGAGACTTAGAAAAATTGATCGTCCGATGCTGCAAATTGCTTGATTCCAAGATCCAAAGAGGAGACTTTCCCAATGTCCATGATTCATTCATTAGGTTAGAAATTATTAGCCCCACTGCACACCGAAAGATCAAGAAGAGCCAAGAAAACAAATTTGTCGACATTATTTTTATCCATTTGGGACTTCATGTCCCATAATGTTCATTAAATGTAGAGTCACCAATATTATATATATATATAGTTGATAAAAAACAGACCACTTGGATAAAAGACAAAAACCAAACATATTGAATTAATTATTAAAATATTTTTTTTAAATCTAACTTTATATATATGATCTTAAGAATAATTTGATGAGAAGCATATAATTAAGTTAGTAGTTTTCTTTGCTTAAATAATCATTTTTTAATAGTAAAAAAATAAACTGCTCTTATAACATCATAATTTTAGTAGGTATAAAGATCAAATTCTTTTACAAAATAACTTGAAACAAAGCATGATTTATACTAAATTAATGTTTATAAACACATTAGAATGTTTATATCTTGTTTAAAACACTTTTTAACATGTTTTTAAGAGGCTTTAGTTATATATATATATATAACTACTTGGAGATGACAGTTATAATGATCATGGAATTATCATTTTGAGCAGTTTGTGCAGGTTAGTTAGTTGGTTATGGAAACTTTAAAAATAATCATCCACTTGGTGCATGTCTTTGCATGACCAAACTTTTTAAATTGTAGACTTGGTTCAGATCAATGTATTGGGTTTATTATTAAATGAGTATATATACGTGAGCATGAACCTGATCTCCCCCACTTAATCATAAGTCTTAAGCCGGTGCTCATGTCAGGCGTACCAGCTGTTCATCTAAAGTTAGTTGAGTAAACTTTAAACTTTCAATAATTAAAAAAAAAAAAGAGCTGATTATAGGCAGAAATCCCTTCTTTAATTAATGACTAAAGCGGAAGTTCCACACATCATTAATTACATTGCACTTTCATCATCATGTCTTATTAACCAAGTTATTAATAAAAGTTGCGACGGGTCGTGGGGCAGCCCCTCCAAATTGTATACCAACCAATGCTTATGATCATTCTGTAATATTGAGTTAATATAACAACTCGACTCACTCCTGGGCTCAAGCCCTTGGTCTGGCGGATCCCAACCCACCCCTTAGCAGTTTCGGCCCCAACCTCAAAAGGGTTAGGAACTAGGACAGTCATTTCATTAATAGCTTCTCTTTATAAGCCCTTCAAGATCAATCACAATCTTTAATACGGGACTAAACTTTTGGGGTGTTACAGATGAAAAATCAAAACAAGCCTCCCCAAGCTGATTGGAAACTTGGAATTAATAAAAATGCCTTGTAGATCCAATGTCGTTTTGGGATTAGGAAGGGTTGGTGTTGAAAATGGACAGGGGGGCCCTAAGATTTGACTAGATGAACCAGTCTTGTAGGTTAGGAATCTCCATTAATGACAAACTTATAGAACTCAAACTATGGACTATCCATCCAATATCTATGGTGTACTCATCTGTGCAAACCTGATTTTTGGACTTTAAGTTGTTCGACAGCAGAAAATTTGTTCATTTTTCCATGTCCAGCAGCATAAGCACCATTTTTTGTTGCTTGACTTGAAATTCTCTTTTCACTTAACATTGTTTTTCTTATAATCAAACACTATGTGCTAACTCGTATGATCATGCCTGCAAATTTGATCATCTATCAATGCGCCTGTGAGTGCGTTCACGAGCACATCTGTTGTATCTCAAATAATCTTTTCCTTTTCATAAGAAGAATTCTGTTATTCTGTCTCAAATTTGAGTGGTTAAACACTATGAGGAGGCATTTGATAGCCTCGGATTTGAGATCCTCAAGATTTGAGAACCATGAGTTTCAGCTCTGATCCCGTCTTACCCAGTCTTAAATCCGACCATTTTCAATGCAAAGAAGCAACATAAGGATCTGAAACACAATTTGATGAACCATGAATCTTTTACTACATCAGCAAAATCATGTCATGTCGTATCCACATTAGATGAAATTCAAATCCAAGATAATCAAATGCTGCTTAAGGATTGATGCAATGTACATTATTTGCTCATCAAGTGGTAAGACAAGGCAGAAAACTCTAAAAAGATGACAATATTCCCATCCTTTGGTTGTGTAAGACTTGACATCCAGAGACTTGCCAGACACATTCGTAAAAATTTTGGGCTTTATTCTTCCATGTTCAAAGAGAAATACAGAAAGGGCCACATCGCAACTTCTCTTCACTCACTCAAGCTAGCCATTTACTTGGGAAGCTCAAGCTCTGTCATGCATGGAGGTGATAAGTGGTCGAATTTCCACAGGCTTTGCATGAGAAGTAGAAGGGTGCAAGCCCCTACATCATAAGCCGATGTGAAAGAGCCCAAGAAGGACAATACAGATGATCACTAGAAGCAAGAGGATAGCGCAAAATGGTTGACGCCTCCACAGCGGCACCGAAGTCGTCACGTCTTCAGGGCAAGCTCTCCCCTCATTCCACTCTATGAGGAAGTTCCAGTCCGCCACGCCCGTCACATTCTTGGCATCCAAACCACAGATTTCGCAGTCTCTGTGTCAGCAAGAGCACTGTTAGAACCCCATGGCTTAGCAACTCCCAAGGAGGGGTTCGGCCCGTTGGTGGCTCGTCACAGGTTCGAACCTCAATATCATTGCAGCCCTTTGCTTGTCAAGGTGATCAGTGGAGCTGTATTATATATACAGGGAGGTCCGGACCGCAGGTATGACAAGCTAAACCAGCACGGCCAGTCCTCCCACCCCGAGAGTGGTTTCTCTGCTATCGAAGAAAAGAAAAAGAGAAACAAAGAAGAGAGAGCAAGATTCACAATGTGCATGCATATATATATATATATATATATACATATTAATCAATAAGCAAAGTTAATCTTCAAACAATTTGCCATGTGGGTTGCGTTTAGATCTACTACGTATGTTTGGAACTGACCAAAATGAAAGGGATAGAACAGTTTGGATTGTATTTTCTCGCAAGCAGAATCAAAACTGGAAGTTCCATAAATAATATGTAGGAAAAAGTGTGCTAAGTATTACATGGGGCCGTGGCAGAGCCAAAATTTTTTTTACTAGGAGGCATCCTTATTCCTTACATTAAATCCAAAAAATAGGAGTTGGCACTGGTTAAAAAATTTTAAAAAATCTATTTAAAAGTCATCCCTAAACATGAAATCATAGCTTAGTCTATATATATATATATATATATATATATAATTAGAAAGGGGCTGGACCATCTTTCAAACAAGAATATGACATATTGAAGGCGATATTATATTAACCATGTATATAATTTAGGCTCGAATATTTTAAACTGTACTAAAAAAATGAAACTCAATCGCATTTAAAACATAGCAAAAAAGGAAAAGTCAAATCCAAAAAAGGGAAAAACCGTATTTTAATAGAGATTGACTTTGTATTTTACTGGGACCCAGAAGGCTGGACCACTGCCGTGCAACAATCGACCTTATAAAAGTGAGAAAGCAGCGGCGAATTCATTGACTTGCAAACGCGCTGGACCCCACCAGCCGGACTTTCCACGAATAGGACGACGCCAAATGTACATATTCACAAATAAACGTTGACCGCTAATTTGTCTCTGTCCTCATTTCTTTTTTGTTTGCCCACAAGTACAGACTTTCAATTTCAATGCCATCCAGTTAATTTGGCGAAGAAAGAACAGCGACAGGCATTTTTCAAATGTAAGCATGTTTTGTCATCTATTTAACTAAAAAAAGAAAGTGCCTGATTAAATAAATTCTGTGAGAAATGTCGAATTCTCCATCTTCGATACGAGTAATTCGTTTTGCAGTTGCCGTCTATAGGTTCTTCATAAGTTATTGTTGGTAACATGTCCAAACTTTTGGTTCAGTTGAAAACGACTTATAATCATCTTGACAGTAAGTGGCCGAGGTGATTCAATCAATTGGTGGCCACAAAATTTCTGCAGGATTTTCTAGCTAGTTATTTTTCCAGCAGATTTTTCGCGAATGCAACAGCTAAACAGAGTTAAGGCGCAGGCGTTGCTTGTTAGATTGCTCAAACTAAATTCGTGAAAGAAGAATTTATGGTTTGATCTGTTGCTAATTGAGCTTTCTCACGGTGTTGCGCTGGTAAAGATGGTCGATGGCAGCAGGTGGACAAAAATTCAGAAACAGAACAAAGTGGCAGGATTCAAACTCGACCTAAAATTTTCAATCAGAATCTCTGAGAACAGCAAAGATTTTGACGGTTTGCTGTAATTCACGTGAACACAATGGGAGTGAAACAAGTGTTGCAAGAGCGTCCCTCTCTGTGAAATCTAAGTCATATGTATCTGTAAAACAACCGTAATATGAAGAAAATACCGGAGGCTGATGAACGCTTATTATTCGTATGAGTCTGCACTGAATTCTTCGCACTAACTGCAGTTGAGCGGGAGGCTGATTGAACGACCATGAAAGCTAATTGATCATATATACTTCAGATGGAGTCCTCTAGTTCTCTTGCTACTTTTCTACTTCTATTTTATTGAGAAAGTTTGATGGTAATTGGAGATAAACTGAGTTTTACTTCGAAGTAGTTTAAAATGAACTAATTGTGCCAAGGAACACGGTTTGATAAAACCTTTTATGACTTAGGCTGTCCAACCAAAATAGACAAGGGAACCACCTGTTAATTTAATACAGCTACAACAGAGTCGATGTCAAATGGAACAAGATCAGATGGTGGTCAGCTGATCCTGCGTGTACACCTGTGTCTGAAGCAGATGCCCTTTGACAGCAGAGGGAAGTTCATCCTCTCTATCAGGATTTTATAGCTCAGGCATCAATTGAACTTCACAGATTGGTGGGTTTCCATTAATCAATCAAATGCAATAAGAAAGGAAAACAGAGAGAGGGAGAGGGAGAGAGAGAGAGACTCACTTCCTGCCTCTGGTCATGAACCAGGCCTCGGCGCAACGTTTGTGGGCAAAGCCGAGACTGTCGGTGCAGCCGCAGCCGAGATGGATGAGCCCTTCCTGCCCCGACTGCTGTGATTCCTCGGTACCAAGATGGCAGATTCTGCACTCCCTCTCTCCATCCCCTTCTCTTTCTTCCTCTTGTCCTTCTTTATCTGCAGTACCCTGATCGCGTGATCGACCTTCTGCATCCTCCTGCCTCACGTCAATCACACACGACTCTGCAAGTCCTTCCTCCCCATCTCCCTGATCTGCTTCATCGCCCTTGCCCGGACCCTCCTCCTTTCCTGGTTCTTTCAGGGACGTTCCATCGCCACCGGATCCATGGACGTCATGACCCTTCTTGTTTTCCATGATCAAGCTCCCTCTGCAGATTCTCCCCCACTTGGAGAGAAAGGGGAGGAAAGAAGGGAAAGGGTGCAGAGCGGTGACCCCGTTCGGAAGTTTTTTAATACTGACAAGCTTCTTGCATCCCAATTGGTTGAAGGCTTGACAGATTCCACCTAGAATTTAATTTTAGATAATGAAGAGAATATGCACCATTAATGAGCCACCACCCTTCTCCCTCCTCTTCCCATTCTTGGGTCTACCACCTACCTCCCTCACTTTAATTTGACCATTTTTACAGGCAAAAGACATGGTTGTTTTTGCTGCCTGTTTCATAATCGGTAAACAGAGGGCAAAACCATGCGAGTCACGGCGTCATGGAAGGGGAAGCCCGCTTCTGAAACGAACTTGTCTTGTAGACCAAATCTATTGGCCAAATTCCCCATGAATGAGTGACGTCGTGAGGCGCAGCTTCAGCTTTCAATGCTCGACTTTCTTGGGAAAAGAGGAACCCACTTGTTCCTTATTTTTCATGGACGTGTGTTCATCAACGACGGGGTTGTGATACTGTAACATATATATTATATTAAGCAAGATCACAGATCGGCTTTTCTCTTCTCCTCGTGAAAAATTTTCAGCTGCCACTGTACATGAACGAGCCGCATCGATTTGTTCTTATGACTTGTATGGTAATTCCAAAAAGGAGAAGCCATGAGTTATCTTTTCATACACATCAGCCTGTACCAGCTCTTCGCCACATTAAATTAAACAAGAGATAAAGAATAATCTATTATTATTTTATTAAAAAAAATTATAGGCCGGCCAGATTCTCGATTATCTCTAATTGCCGGATGAATTTTTATTTATTTTTCATCACAAAAAAACGTCACAAAATGCAAAAGGTGCATTGACCATGGTTTTTTGTTTGACAACTGTTTTCAAGACATTTAACAAGTGTTTTTGGCATTGATCCCTTGTTTTTTTCTCTTATTCGTTTTCTTGCCTTTTTTTGGATTGCATTGAAGAGATAAAAAAAACGCGAAAATCAGAATTTTGCTGAGGAGCTGCTTTTCCCTTTGACTATGAGCATATGTATCTAGTTATCTTTCAATGCAAAAGATTCTGACTTTTTTTTTTCTTTTAAACCTTATATAACTTTTATTTAAAAGATTATATCTTGGAATACGTTCAAGAATGGAGCCAACTCGAGCTTGACTCATAAGTTAAATAAGTTGAGTCCGAGCTTAACTGATAACTAAAGTTTGTAAATGAGTCGAATTCGAGTTGAATGAACTCCACTCGATTAAACTTGATTAGATTTATTTAACACTGATATTTTTTTTTGTAATTTCAAAAACTTAAAATAGTTTAAATAAAGATGTGAAAAATTTAGGCATAAAATATATATTAAGGAACACGAGCCTAGACGAGTTGAGCTCGAGGACAAACTCAAGTAAGTCCCCTTCAAAATTTTTTTCTGGCTTCGCCACTACACCAAAGCATCAACTGGGCACTCTCCTTTTGGGCAGCCCCTAAAGAAGATGAAGATTACACCTAGAGCAAGTTCTAATGTATCATTTTATTTATAAAAAATGAACGGCTCTTATGACATGATAATATGATATCAATGATTCCATCTAAATAATTTGAATTAAAGTATGTTCTGTTCTTGATTCGTACTCAACATGCTAGAATGCTTATTTAAAACAATTGTTAATAAAAAATTAAGTATATGAGATTTCATAAGAGAACATAAAAATTTGATATGCATAAGTTGAAGCACATAAAAATAAATCCCTTCTGCCAAGAAGAAAGGGAAGACCCGCTTTCAATATTTCCCACAGGCGGACTCCGGCCCGAATCCAGTCACCCATCAGAGGCGTTTTAAGCGCCTATTTTACCTAGAAGGCTGCAACTGCTTCACTGCCCTCACTTCTCGCTCCCGCCCGCCCTCCCTCTCTGTCGCTCGTTTCGGTGACCATGCTGTCTGCAGATATCCCGCCGAATCAGACCATCTACATAAAGAATCTCAATGAGAAGGTGAAGAAAGAAGGTGTGTCATTCAGTTGTTTCCCTCTCTCTTCCGCCCTAGTTTCTTCTTTTTCTTTTCCTTTTGTTTTCTCTTTTGGTCGTTTCCTCCATCATTTTAAATAGTAGCTTTCTAGAGGCTAACGAAGATTGTTTCTTTTGTTTTTGTCTATGTTTTTTCTCTTCTCGAAGTCCTCCTTGCCATTCGCTTTGTTGGTGAGTTGGTTTTTTGTGTCCAAGGAGATAATTTTTCGTGGAGCAACCAACTATCGAGACATTCTAAAATGCGACTGAATGCCCCTGCTTCTAAATTTTCAACCATATCCAATTTGTGGGCGTGCTTTATACTTTTAAAATGGATGCGATTAATTTGTTTCTCCCAGCCTCAATGTGGCGATTTGAACTGAAATTGCTGGACAGGATGGTAGTTCGTGAGATTGATATCTCATGGGCGTGCTATTAGGGTCGTCAGAGGGACTATAATAAGATATGCAGTTAATCGCCAAACTTTATGTGGCTCAATCTTGAGTCATTGTGACTGAAATGCCTGGTTTATGATGAAGCATGGGTTGAGGGTGTCACTGGATCGAGGATAACATTGTTTTCGAATCTGATATTGTACATCAAAATCTCTTTGTTGTTTTAGTCTGGGCAGGTTCTTTTCTGTATGAGGGATCCATCTTGACTGTTAAGAATTTTACTTTCTTCTTTGGATTGGATTTTGCAATTTTTAATTGAACTAGAACTTCTTGTTGTAACTGTTTTTTTGTCTTTTTGCTAGAATTGAAGAGGTCGCTTTATGCTTTGTTTTCCCAATTTGGAAGAATTTTGGATGTTGTTGCTCTGAAGACTGCCAAACTTCGAGGTCAAGCATGGGTGGTATTCAGTGAAGTGACAGCTGCAAGTGCTGCTGTGCGCCAAATGCAAAGTTTTCCATTCTATGACAAACCAATGGTGTGTCTTAAAATGACTTTTCCTTCTTCTTCTTCTTGATTTTCGAATGTCACGCTCCATCGTTTTGTGGCATGAAATTAGGTTTCGCTAGGATGGTGTAGAGTTAGAAAGTGCAGCTCTTTTGCTTCCTCTGAACTGATGTTTACAACCTTACTATCATTGAATGATCACGTGCTTGTGATTTTGTGCCTTTGTGTTGATCTCCCCTTCATGTCAGAAAACTTGTATGCTGAAAGTTAACTTCTGGCTGATTCTACTCTCCCAAGTTCAATGTGAGGAATGATTCAAGAATTATTCATGGAGGGGGTTTGATCATTTCTGAGCATATTGCTTGTTCATGCTTAGTTTTCTCAACTTTGAAAGCATTACACTGCATGCTGGTAATTCCTTTGCACCGTGGGAAATCTTAACCCATTACCCGTACCTTTTTAGACCTCTTGACCTTTGTTTACATATTACCTTCTTGTCACTTTCTTCATAAAGTATCTCTTGAAATCTACATATTTTGTTTGGCCTTATAAAGAAACCATCCTTAAATGTCTCTTGTATTTCTTTTATATGTGGCTGCTTCACAATGAATTATATCTGAAATTGTTGATTTTTGGTTGTCAAAATGATGCTTCTCATTCTTCTCTAGAAATGGCATACCACATAATTGGACTCATTTTTAGGTCCCTTCATTCCTGATGTTCCAAGTAGTCCTTGTTTTGTCCAAGCGACAAGACAGAATAGGATGACCACAAGCACGTACGTTATAATGTGATGTGAACGAGTACTGACCAGAAAGGATACTGAATTTGAAGTTTGAACCAATAACCACTTGGCAGTTCTAAAAAGTAGCTACATCTTATACATGGAAATTTGCCACAGTTATAGACCAATTAAGTTTGCTGCCCTCAAGGAGAATGTATATGTATATCTATAACTGTGTGAAAAAGGAATTTCAGAATGAGTCGTCCAGTGTTATTATATTATATCTCGGCTCCGTTAGCAGAAGTTCTTTGGTTTGTTCTTGTAACATGTAAACTAAGCTAATCTTGCTGGTGAACGTAAATTAGGACTAAGAAGATAAAGAGTCATCTTCTTTATGGTAGGCCTCCACCCCAAGGCTATCTATTTATGTAAGAAACTCTAAAAGATAAATTTTGAAGAAAAAGAGAATGCAATTGTGCAACATATCTCAAACAAGTAAAACAGAACAAACAAAACAGTTTGTATATTCAGTGTCATACAGATGTTGAAGGTGATTAGGGCAGCAACATAATGTCAGGCTGCTGTTATAATCATGAATATTCTGGTATGCCCTTGCTATCTCAAATAGAATGAACAACTATATAGTTGGTCTTTTTCCATGGCAAAATCTTCCATTATTCACCATTTTAGAAATGAATTTTCTGAAAAATAGTGTAACTAGTGCTTTTCTTTCGCAATCTTTCTTGAAGCCTGAAAGTTTATTGCGCATTGATTTGTTCCAGGTGAGTACCAAAAATCATTTTTCAAGTTTCTTAGAAATGATATTATTGATTTAACATTGGGTGCTATATCACTCTCATTTCTTAATATGTTAGAGAAAATTACATGGTAACCTTCATACAAATGTCTTGATGTTTATCTAAGTTTTCTAATTTCTTGCTTCCATTTAAGTGTTGTTCCTTCAGCTTGAGATTTTCTCTACTTATTTGTTGGAGGTAATCTGAAAGTTAATCAGACATGGCGGGGATGAATTGCCAAAACATTTTAGAATTGTTTAATTTTTCATGGAACTTTTGGTTGTACTTTTAGAAGCTGGAGTTGTTTGGCTTGGCAGACTTAAGGTGCTAGGATTTTCATCAAATAGATATTATGTGTAGTATGTGCGTCTGTGGAATGATCTCTTGCCTTGCTTTTGATTTGTTTAATGCATAGTTTCATTTATTTTCATAATATGTGTTATAAAATGAGTGCTGAGATACCGGTCGTAGGGGTTTTGAGATTATTGTCAAATTTATTCCCCAGAGAATACAATATGCCAAGTCAAAGTCTGATTGTGTTGCAAAAGCTGATGGTACATATGTTCCAAAAGAGGAAAAGAAGAAGCAAGACGAAAAAGGTGAGAGGCTTTCTATATTAGCTAATGGCATTTCACATTCTGATTGCTCTTTCCTTCAGTCTCCTTCTGTCTGTGCAGTCTCATATTGTGGTGCATATTAAGGTTTAACATTTGAGCATTTTAATCTTTCTTTCCTGTTGTCTCTGTCATGCCTGCCCTTTTTTTGTCCATTATATAGTTCTCAGGTTGTGCATTTTGCACTTCATAGGTTTTAATGATGGACATGACTGTGGTTGTGCATCTTATGTTTCATCTTGTATGAGATGTGTATCTCTTGTTGCATCTTAACTATGTTCACTTTTTAAAATGAGGTCCAGCCGGTTTTGGCAGGATTCTTCTTGGTACCAAGTCATTCTGTATTCACGTGCACACATTTTTTCCTAATCAATGAAATCAAGAGCTTTTAAAGGCTTAAACTTTAGACTTCATTCTGAAGCCTTTGCCACAAATAGAGAATGGACTTTTAGACTTCTAGTTGCTACTGTCATTAAAGCTGATTTAGATTGTTTTCATCCTTTCTTTTGTTGCTTAAACCAGTGATAATAAAGAAATAGATTATGTAGTCAATGATACCAATTAGGAGGAATGGAGCGAAGAATATGAAAGTGACTACTGATGATCAATATCATCCATGTTATGTTTTGCTTGAACATTGTTAGTGTTACTTATGTTTGTCTCATGAGTCATCTGTTGTTCTTTCTTGGCTTCTAGAGTTAGATGATTTGAGTTTTTATTACTAGTGCAGGATATCATTAGTGATTAATTATCTTGTTCTTTTAGTGTTTAATGTTTTTATGTGATTTATTAGTATTTACTATATCTGTATTAGTATTTGCATAGGGTTCATATGCTGATTTGCCAGCTTCTAGCCTCTGTCATCAATATTGTATTTTTTTTTTTTGTTTTCAGCTGAAAAGCGTCGCAAGGGAGAAACCGAACAGCACCCAGGTGCCGGTCCTAATGCAAGTGCTCAAAATAATGGGGTAGACTCATACTTACTCTTTCTTCGTTTCGTATATATTATCTTTGAAAGGACAGGAGTTAGATACTATGGATGTTATGACAGAAAATATGTTGCTGCAAGTTTCAATGCTGAAGCCTAGTGCTAGAACAAAAATACGTTTGGTTTTTGGCATTGAACAATAATCTTTAGGAGACATGGAAAATGGCGTGTGTGCATGCATTATTTTAATTTGTGAAATGTGTCTTCCTTCTGCTGCCCTTGAAGGATGCATGAAGATTTCTCTCACTGTAAACAGGGTGACTGGTAAACAGCTAGTCTCATTGTTGTCAGACAATTACTTTCCAGAAATGTGGCACGATCCTACATCTTTTGTTGAAATTCCTGTATTCAATGTCTCATTGCTACTTGGGTCTGTGGAGTAATTCGGCTTCTCTGACCAACCATTTCACCACAGAATCTGTACTGGTGCTGCATGTTCCATTTTTTGAAGGGTTACCTAGATAAACACTGCCGTTCTGGTGTTTTATGCAGGCTTTCCAATCATTCCGCCAAGGGAAACCCACTTCGCAAGAGGCAGCTGCATCTCCTAACAATATTCTGTTCATCCAGAATTTGCCTCATGAGACGACAAGTATGATGCTGCAGATGCTTTTCCAGCAATACCCTGGTTTCAGAGAAGTGAGGATGATCGAAGCGAAGCCAGGTATTGCTTTTGTAGAATTTGGAGACGATGTGCAGTCATCCATCGCTATGCAAGCTCTGCAGGGATTCAAAATTTCGCCGCAGTATCCCATGGCTATAACATATGCCAAAAAGTGAGAAATGACGACGAGGAAAACCAACTGGATGTCGGCCTCATCCTTCAACGTGGTCTCCCATTTCCTTCATATGGTGGCAGGAGCTCTGTGTTGTTGACTTTCTGTTTCCAGCTTTTTCTGAATTGTTTGTCTGCAACGGAGAACCCCCTGTAAGGTATCACAGTCACTGCCGCACAGCTGATGTGCAGAGTTTACATGTGAAATGTTGACTGCGCTCCAATGGCTCGATGAAGGGCCTCTTTGTTGAAAGGGTGAGTGTCCATGTTTTTGTTCAAAAACTCTTCGTTGGCTGCACACACATTGTTTTTTTTTTTTTTATGAGAACGTGTTTATTATACTTTCTAAACCCCTGGAGATTGCCTTCAAAATTTGTTTCATCTCTAACTTTGTTTCTCTTAAGGCCCAATTTGTTTCAACCTGTTTTAGTGGAGAAAAACTTTTCGTGGGTTAAATTTTGATGCCAACAGGCAATTGTACGAGGGTAAGTGGGATTGAATTATGGCTCGTGAACATCGTCCTAAGTTAACGATGGGGCCCTCGGATTCTCCCATCAGGTTGATTTTTTTTTTTTGGTGAACTTTCCACCATGTTGTTATTCATCAAAGAAGTTCAACACAATTCAGCGCACGAGCCAATACACATGAAAAACACAGTATGGAAGCTCAAGCTGACTGAACAGGTTTATGACCAATTTTTTTGTAACGATTCACAAGTAAAGTTAAACTTGGAGCTCTTTGCGGTAGAATTCTTTGGATGTGCTTCCTTGGTTTCATGCTGGCTTGTACAAGGATCCGCGCTCGTAAGAACTGAATTGTCTTTCACAATGACAGTCAAGGCTCGCATTTCTGTCAGGGAATGAGGCCCGGTTAAACTTTTCCAGTGCCGCGTTAAACGTCCTACAGTCGTGAGTTGGATAGTATAGTTTTCCCATTGGGATGTCTATTCAAGAAGCAACTGAAATTGATATTTTCCGGAGTAAGGGCCGGCGCAGACGAGTTATTCTATCCTTCAAGCACGTCCTGAAGATGGAAAATCTGTTGACGAAAGAGTACGGTGTCGGAGGACTGCGAACATTCGCACGATGCTAGATCCAAAATTTGCATACCGGTCGAATGTAATCCCACGAACTACACTCGTCTTGCAAACAATTTTCCTTCCACTAATGCATATTAACGCAAATTCATCAAACACCCAAAAAATAACGGATGGAGAACTTTACAATTGATTTCGTCATTCCTGACTCGTGACATCGAACCTATAGAACATCTCACAAGGCAATAATACAAAACTTTCACACATACACCGGTAGCACTTCACCTATACACACAAGCCATTGAACTATTTTTCTCTTTGGACGGTAGGGGTGGGAAGGGGCGCTAATGTACAGTTACAGAGGCGACGAAATGACTTGATTCTTCCAGCTGCCATCTCCAAGCAGACTGTTGATGAACCACGTCGGCCAGATCAGCAAGGGTAGAAGAGAGATTCTGCTGATGACTTCAGTCTCATAAAAGATGCAAGAGGCAAGTTGGTTAGCAACTAACAAGGTTACTGCCAAGCCAAGTAAATTTTATGTGTCACTCCACTTGTCCACTTCATCGTCGTCGTCATCACTTCCAGTTCCAGCACACGCCTGCATGTCAACAGACAGAGCTCCAGAAAACAGGCACAAAATAGTATGAAAATATTAGGTATTGCAGATAATAAAAGTTGCTTATCACCAACCTGGCGTATCGCATTTGCTTTCTCCAAGATGGCAGCAACTTTAATGTTTGTTTTAGGACCTTGAATTGCAGGTTTGGTTGCAGCTATGGGCTTCAGGTTGAAGGACTGAAAATTTCAGTAGATTTCGAGTTAGAGCGCAACTAGAGGTAGAAATCACGACAAATAATGGAAATACATCAAACCTTGGCTCTAATTTGCTCCAACAATACTTCTCTTTCATCAGCTTTCGGTTTAACTTCAGTGCGATCACGTTCAGTTACCTTTCTCAACTGCAATAATTATAAGTTGGTTCAAGAAACAATTTTCCTTTCAAACCAGAATCTGTAGAGGCTAAAGTGCACGATCTAAATAATCACAGGATAAAATTACCGTAGACTTGTCATGAGATGCGACAGCCTCAATCAGAGGATCTTTTGGTCTTCTATACAAGGAACGATGTTTCCATGGGAGAACACCATTACTTTGACCAGCTTCAGCAGTTGGATAGCTCGGAATAAAGATTGGCTGCTGTGATGCTTCTCCAGGTAATGGGAAAAAACTCTGACGGGGCCTTCCCATTATCCATTCCACTGGAGGAAGAGGAAGTGGTGGCATCCCATCTGTCTCAGTTCCAATACCAAGATGAGGAAACACTAAAGAGGTTGAGATATTATGGCCTGCATTAGTCTGATGTCCATTATGTACCAATTCTCTCTTGTGGTTTTCTACCTGGTCTGTTTGGGAGATAACCTCAGCAGAGCCAAAAACAAGTGCTGACGATGACCTTACAAGGGCACCTGGAGGGAATAGCACACCCGGGACTGAACTATGTTCATCCTTTGCAGGTAGAAGGGGCTTCCCAAGTTTTGGCAATCCCGGATCCGGTGCAGTTGAAGGAATACCTTCCACAGAAACATTGTTAGGAAGTCCAGCATCATCCTTCAAGAAGCCATGAGAGACATGGTGACCTGATTCTTCTAGATTTTCTGCTCTTCCCAACTCAAGAGTAGAACTTTGATCATCCATATGTGCAGAAGTCGTGGTAACAACTTCATCAACTTGTGCTAAAGAAAGAACTGGTTGAGGAACTGTTTCATTCCTTTTATTTTCAGGAAGCTGATAATTAAAACTGACTGTCTCCTCAGACTCAATGAACCGCATGCGGTCTTGAGAAGGGGTAGAGCTGGAAAGTTCAAGGGCCTCTGAAATGCCACCTTGCTCCAGATGAACTAAATTCCTTGAGTAAACTTCCGTGTAATCAGAAGGATGGTGATCATCCCTGATAGACTGCTCTTGGATGTCTACTTTCTGAAGTTCTACAGAAGCAGAATGTGCTTCCTCAGTCTCAAGTCCAACTTTTAGAACCTCCGAAACCATGGTCACTCCTTCATTATGATGTTTATGTTGATCAGCATTGACTTCTTTGACTTCTACTTTCTGGTGATTGGCCAAACATTCTTCCTGAGAGACACCTGTGAAACTACATGAGGCGTCTGAAACCACAGATATTTGTTCAGCATAAAGTTTGGATTCATCCAAATCTGTTTCTTTCCTTGGTGCATCATGCTGATAGCTGGGTTCCATACAAGCAGAACATTCTTCCTGAAGTTCACCTCTGAAATTGTCTGAGGTATCTGACGTCACAGACATTTGTTCAACTTGAAGTTTAGGTTGATCTACACCCATTCCTTTCATTGCTGCTTTCTGCTGAAGACAAGGTTGCACATAGGCAAAACGTTCTTCATGTGAATCATCTGCCGAATTGGCTGGGCCCTCTGGAACAGTCGATATTTGTTCATCGTGAAGTTTACATTGATCAGATCCCAACTCTACTTCTTCCACAGAAGCAGCTGAACTGCTCTGAACATTAGCATCTCTGCAGTTCTCTAAAAGAGGAGCCACCGGCATATTTCCCTCGCTTTCAACTTGAGCTGACACAGAAGGAAGATAGTGCTGTTCAGGTCCAAGATTTAAAGCGCATGGAAGCTCAAGGTTGTCACACCCAGAGGACACCAAGATACCTGCAGAATCGAGCTCAGAAGACTCAGCATAGGACTTATCCAGTGCACGAACAGGACTCGTACAAGTATCCACTTCCAGCTGATACGGAGCTATCTCTTCACTACAAGTTACATCTCCACATGAAATTTTTGCATAATCAGAATGACCCTTATCAAGCCCATCTCCATGTATCTGCAATGAAGAATCCAAGTTCATTGTTGCAGGAAACCCCAAAGGTGCCACCACGCTGGGTCTAATAGTAGTACCATGGGGGAATTCATGGGAAGCAGAACCGTTTGACAAGCCAGATTCAGATATGATGCTCAGTTCAGCCAAAACATTTGAATGCTGACCAGCAATTGCCTCAGAAGCAGGACAAGCTTCTAAATTTGTATTGTTGCTTAAAATCTCCATAGAATCATCAACTGTGCTAGCATTGTCACCTTCTACAAAGCTAGCACTAGAAATACCCGATTGGGAGGAGGCCTCTACAGTCCCAGCCACATTTGGCAACATAGAGTCGGCTGGCATTTCTCTTTGAAGAGAACCATTTAGTGCGACATACCTAGAAGCCAAACACATCTCGTCCTGAACATGTTTATCCTTTGTCTCACAGTTGGGTTCTACAGTTTCAGTTACCACGTGAACAGGTTCTATATCAACACAATGAGAAGATTCCTCTATGACATTGGTCAAAGGCTCTGGTTGAGAATCTTCAAAAATCGCATCTGTAATTGTAGGAATTTCCAAATTTTCAGTCTCATTGTGCAACTTTCCAGAGAATTCTTCCCTTTCAATCTTCACAGATTTTGATGTAAATCCTTCCGAATCAGGAACCTTGGAAACCAAATAGGACTTGTGCTCATCCATAACCTGTGTTGTGCTGATCATCTTGACAGATGGTGTATTTAATGTTTCAAAATTTTCAGATAACACATCATGGACATCGTGGACATCATGAGATGTGACATCAGCTTCAGCTGACTCATTGATAACAATGTTGTGCGGAGAAATAATAGAAGCAGCTGTAGTTTCTGCAGATTCACCTATTATCATGCATTTTTCATCTTCAATAGCAGTAATAGTTCTCATGAGTTCTAAATTTCCTCTAGGAGCAATGTTCTGTTTGCTTTTATCCATCTCCCCATGCTGGAGCTTAGACAGATCTACTGAAACATCTTCTGTTGCCAATATGCCAGATTCACATTGTTCTGGTTCTTTCTTGCCCACCAAAGGAAAAGGATCACCTGATTCACTAATGAAGCTGTCACAAGAAATCGCTTCATCAGGGCATTGCATGGATGCTTCAACATTAAGCTCAGCTACAGTTGATTGGGATGGGGCATCAGGTAATGCCAGTTGATCGTCGCTATTATCGACCGGTTCATTTGATGCAAAAGCTGTTGACGGCTCCAAAGCTGAAGATGTATCAGGATTGGAGATACGTCCACCTTCCTGTGGGAAAGATGTCTGAAGTTCTTCAAGGCCAGATCCATCATGTAAGCAGGGCAATAAAAGGGTCCCATTAGGCATTGAGGAAGCACAAGATGGTTGCTCCAATATCAAACCAGAACCACCCTCGGAAGGCATGCTGTCAAGTATATCAGAAACCTGAGATTCCACAAACTTATCTTGTGTATTACTTCCTGGGAGCATGACAGAAGCTGGCATGTAAACCTCATCCGAGGTTGGCTTGTCATGTGAGGATGATACTTCTCCAGACATCTGACAAGAACTTGCACCCTCAAATTGTACATCATAAATTATGGATTTTTCAGGCTTACATTCTTCATCACTTTCTGGAAACATGACAGGGGCCGGTTTTTGAGCCTTGCCTTTGATTGGTTCCTCATGTGGGGAAGCAAAAGTAGAGACTGCATGAACCATTAAAGAAGCAGAAGCTTCTTCTCCAGACATCTTACAAGAGCTAGCACCCTCAACATGCACATCACCAGTTACATCAGAAATTGGAGTTTCCACAAATTTATGTTGTTCATTACATTCTGGAGTCATGACGGCAACCAATATCTGACCCTCATCAGGGCTAGACTTCTCATTCATAGAAGAAAGCTTTGAGGCTGAAGCATGTTCAGCAGAACCACAAGCTGCATCTTCAGATGTATGGCAAGAAGCAGCAGATTCAAAAGGCGCATCAACAGCCGTACTAGAAATTGGAGCCTCAACACATTTTTCACTATCTTCTGTCAATGTAATATCATTCATGTCTTCAATAGTCGATGATCCATCACTTGCAGATGACCTAACTAAAGCATCATCAGTTGAAGAGGTGGGTGTATTTTCAGCAGACGCTGGGTGTGGTTCATCACACAAATTGCCAAGCAACAAATCCTTCAACTCTAAAGAATTTTGAGAATCTGAAGATATATTCATGGTTTCTAGACTGTCATCTATAGGCAGAACTTTAGCAACCTGAGGAGGTTTCCTGTCTGTCAAGCCATGAAGAGAGTCTGCGTAAGAAATTTCTCGCTCCCCTTTCACAAAAGAACAATTTGAATCATATGATGCTGGAGAATTATCAACATGGGAGTTGCAATTCTCAGAAAGTTGACACAGCTGATCACCATTTCTATCAGAATCAACATCTAGGTGATTCAAGGTAAAGAGTTCATTTTCGTGCTTGATTTGACACTCAGAATCCGTTTCAATTTCAGACTCAATGGTAGCAAGAGCATCCAAATAGGTTTCTAAATCACCGACAAAATCATCAGACCTTTCTTCCCTGGCAGTCATTACTGTTTTTCTTTCACTATCAACTACGACATCCTCTTGAATCCCATCATTAACAGTGACTGCTTGTTTCTTACTATGATCTACAGTTTCAACTGATTTTTCTGGTGCACTTCCTCCAAGATCACAAACTGACTCGTTGGAAGGCAGCGCTAGCATATCTTTCAGCCTCTTAGTGGATGGAACTTGTACATTTCCATTCTGTTGCAGGAAATTCAAGGAATCTTCCTTATTCTTTCCATGAAGTTCTAAAGCAGAGGACACATCATCTAATGTGTTTACAAGTAAAGAGAAGTGATTTACAGCTAAAATGTTGTCATTGTTATCTACAGTTGCTTCAAGAATCTGTTCCATGTAAGTCCCACCCAGTTTTTTGTTAGAGCAAGCATATCCATTCATTTGCCTCATCTTCAACTTTACTATGTGAAAAGGAATTTTTTCAGTTTTGGCACTTTTCACATCAGGAGCCAAGGAGGCATCATCCGTGCTGCATAATGGAGACACATACATATTGTAAATAAAACCAATTAGTTCCAATGTGCTTTCAAACACTTTACTAGCAGAAAACCAGAAGAAAAATTGCAACAAGAGTAAAAATAGAGCAAATAATTCTGTAGATGCTTTCAAATGCTTGACTAACAGAAGACAGACAAAGACACACCTAGAATCAAGCAGTGCCTCCAAGGTATCACCATTCCTTTGCCTGAATGCCTTTCTCTGTTAGAAAATATGAATACGAGTTTCAAATCAGTCTGTCTCGTATTTACTATTGGAAAAAAAGGAAGATTACAGTAAAGCCCACCAAGACAGCATTCAACAAAAAACCTTAAAGAATAAAAAGAGAGATTATTATCAACTCTCATGGTAACCATTATAGTACATAGTAGACTGTCAGTATTCTGCATGACATTTTTTAATTACTATGACATGATATCTCATCACAAGAAGAGAATCTCATTGTTTACACTTGAAAATCTAGTAATGTTTAAAAAAAAATCTGTCAACATTTTAAAGTGCAAACCTTGACTCTACGAGCACGTTTCCCTATTTGAACTTCATCAGCTTTCAATGCCCCTGAAGAGGCCAGCTCCATCTTAAAAAATGAGGGGTCAGAGTATCTCTTCAAACATGCACCAGCACCAGCAATATCAAACCTGAAAAGGAGAAGACAACATTATTTCTGTAAACGAGGAAATGAACAAAAAATGCTAAACACAATTTGTGAGAATTTAAAACCATACTTATCCAGCAAAAATAATCGTGGTGGAGCACGACATTCTTCATAGGAGTCCATCACAAAACGAGGCAAGTCACCCCGTGTAACAAGGTTCTGTTCAATTCTCTCACTCGAATGCCAATCAGAGCCTAAAACACAACAAACTCAACATATCATTATTGTCAATGGAGGCGCTAAAGTTTAAACCAATTAAAAACAACTCAATTTATTAATAAGTTATTGTTGACCTCTGCTTCTTGTATGTGAATGTTAATGAGATTAGTGTTCATGAAGAACAATGGTCAAGCAAATCTAGCAGTACAATCAGATGACAACAAGATAATATCTACCAGAGGAGATAGACTAGTCTTCCCAAAAGGTACTCAGTTAATAAGCACAATCCATTCTGTCAACTACAAGATGGTCTCAAAAATTCATCAAAAGTATAGGTTGTCAATTGACTCAAACTCATATTTTTTATCTGAATAAATCTCTTTACATTTTGTTAGAAACTGAGAACCTACCTGACAAGTACGTTACACACTACACAGGCTTTAGCAAGCTTGTCCATGCTGTCACGAAGCCACTTCCTATACACAGTTAAACATGTGGCAGACATGGTCAACACCATATCCATAGTATTAGTAATTTTTTTTATAATTTTACTTCATAAACTTTTGTTTACCCATGTGTTTTCCTATCCAAATTTATTATTTTTATATTATGTTTAGAATTTCATCCTAGTTTATAAGTTAATGATACAAAGTTATCCCTGAATGTGTACGGGATATCCTATGTGTTATTTTCTTTAGACAGAGAATTTTCACTTCACAGCATATTTCATCAACACGCATGCACAATTTTGAGTTACAGGCTAGAAATTCAGTATCTGGAACATAAATATGCAGACGACCAAAATAATGTTAAAACACACTGAAACTAAGTTCCTCCCAAAATAGAGGTCTAGTCGTCTAGAAATCATCCTTATGTCATATATGAAGAGCTAGATTAACAATCAGACAAAAACAACAGCGTGAAAGGTGTCAAATCTGTACATTATGAACATTGCAAACACCAGTACTCCATGGGCATGCCAAACAACTTGAGCTCTTTATAACCAAGTTCTGAAAGAATCTCTTATTCAGCTCGTGCTTTGACAAACTTTATGCAAAACCATTCGCCTCATAAATTAGAACTCGTTTTTCTTAATTAGAGTAACTAGCATAAATTTTCCAATCCATGCACATTCTTCGGTAGCACCTTGGAAGCAATCAATAAGGCGATTAGCAAACTAGAGGGCAAGAAGAAAAATGAAAAGAAGGAAAGGACAAACAAACATCAGACATATTCTAACCTGCACCATAAGCAAATTCCAAATGATTGGTACGTGACAGAAAGGCCTTCTCAATAGAAGGCAACTCTGCCTCCAGTTGTTGAACACGAATCATAAGACCATGGCCTCTTGCCGATGTAGCCATTACTTCTTCATGCAAGTCATGGAAAAGTTCAGCTGCAAACCTACAGAAAATATCAGAATTCAATGTCAACGAACAATTATGTAAATCAAAAAATCAAAGTAGAGAGCTGAGATTTTATAATAAATTCATCACTTTCCACATGAAGGTTACTGGGGTCAAAGCGGTCTTCAGTTTGAAGTTTTAACGCTGTAGGGAAGGTGATCTCAACAGGTCAGGTCAAACACCCCAAGAATAGTTTCTGTTCTTTGGAAAGCAAGAAGACTCTTCGATTCATTAATAGATAAGTGTTCAAATTGTGCAAGCATCCAACAACGTTACGCTTGTATCCCTTTTAGTTGGTTTTCGTGACTGGTTTATCAGCTCCATTTTTGTTTCAGCAAGAGGTCTTCGGTTGATTAAACATAAACGTGGAGATGTGGCGCTGAAAAATGGGCCTGTCTGTCTCCTGCATATGTTTTATAAGTTTTCTCTCTTCAATCCATCACTCAGTCTCCCTCTTTCGCTATCATAACCAGAATTATTTTCACAAAGAGAGAAATGTCGAACCAACTCATTATACATGGCAATATTGATCAAGAAAGTTCTCCAGGCGAGTCACTGCATACTGTAAGATAATCCGCACTATTGGGGCGGTTTCTCGTGAGAAAAAGCAAACAAGAAAACGCTCTGAAGATTGTAACCAAGGAAACTATTACAAGGCCAGTTAGGAGGGACGCTACCCACAAAGTTATCAACTCACGAAGAGCCGATATAGGGCCACACAAAAGAGAAGCCAAAAGAGTGTCGCTGTGACAAAATTCTACATACATTGTAGATGCTAATAAAACATTTGCCGTCAGGGATTCATATAGGCGACCTTAATCCCATCCCACACAAAAACCCTCACGCCAACCTCTAACCCACAACAAATAATCGTTCAAGAATGTCAACGAATTACATGTTAAAGTGACAGATCCACCAAACTGCCCAACGCCTAACTCTCAAACCCAAGGAAAGAAGCAACAGCAACCTCGCTTCTACTAGCAATCACCAGAATGGAGTTGAGTGTATCGCCACAAAAAGAAAAAAATCTAAACCACCAATTACTTCAAAAGAGCACCACTACGCCTGCGCGCCCGCGAGAGAGAGAGAGAGAGAGGGAGAGAGAGAGAGAGAGAGAGAGAGAAGGAGACGTACTCGGCCAGGTCTCCAAGCTGCCGCAAGACGCCGATAAGGCCGGCCATGGCGATCCCTTCCAGCAACGCCTCCGGGTCATCTTTCTCCACACATCTGTACACCTCTGGGTCTGCCAAACTGTACTCATTTCGAATCACGTATCTCGTCAGTGGCATCTCTCTTTCTCTCTCCAGATGCTCCCTCTCTCCCTTTTTCCCTCTTCCTCTCTCTCTCCCCTTCTGGTATAGAGAGATTCAGCTCGCTTTTTCACTTCATTCCTCCAAAGGATCCTCCCCAAATGCACTCTCTCTCTCTCTCTCTCTCTCTCTCCCCCCCCCCCCCCCCCCCCCGCCTTCTGGTACAGAGAGATTCAGCTCGCTTTTTCACTTCAACCTCCAAGGGATCCCTCCCCAAATGTTTTTTTATTGGGCTTCCCCTTCCTTTCTAGATTTTCTTTTCTCCTCCACCTTTCAGTTCCTTTTCTACGACGTTCTTTCCTTGCTTTATTTAGCGGACAAGGCAAGGGAATGTAATGGAAGACAAAGCGGCAGCTGAGAGCAGTGGGTGGGGCGGGTGAAGAAGACGATGGGGAGGAGCAAGGAGAGACAAGAGAGAGAAAATGAGTGGATCAATATGCGAAGTGGAAATTGGGAAAGATCGTCGCTCATTTATTGTTATTATTATTATTATCATTATTATTATGTAATGACAAAAGTTTTTCTCATCGATCACAGGGTGCGGTAGCACTGAAGTGTAGTAGCCATTCTAAGAAAATCATCCTTCCATCTCTGCTCTCAACTTTTTGTTTGTTCTTCTTCTAGCTCTCCTTTCCCCGGTCCTCTCTAACTTGGCGTGTTGGGGGATTCAATGGCCCATTGCTGTCAATTGTTTAATAATTGGGAGTAACGAGAACCGAAGTTGTGTAAGGTCTTCTTGGAATGAAACCCCATTCTTCTTTCCCTGCCTCGGCTCTGTTTTTAAACTATCCCTTTTTGACCAGACATATTTTAAGCCATTCTTCTCTTAGAGGCTGATTTTTTTTGCTCCTCGCGCTGCTCTGTTTTCCAAGTTTCTTACTTTTACTGCCAATCTTTTCGTATATTCTGCACATCCATTTTTGTTTGAACTTTGAATACCGTTTCATAATTGACTATGAAGATTTGCTTATATGAAGCCCGGACGGCAGCTTATAAATATGGTGTCCGGACCGCTACTTTATCTGCATTGTACATGCTCAAAAACTTATAAATACAAAAAAAGGGATACCCTTTTTCATGCGTACATGGAATCTTCAAAAAAAAAATATTAAAATCGAATAATATGAATTTTATATATGCTATTTAAAAAAAAAAATTGTTGGAGTTTGACGTGGGTTTGTTACTGTAGCATACATAGGTCAACAAGAAAACGTAAACTAGGCAGTCCGTCGTCATGCGTAACATGCGCTTGGAGAGCTAGCGATGAAAAATGGGTACCTCCTTGCATGAAAAACTTAAATGCGCCTTAAATTGATTCTATTTGAAGAATGCCCTAGTGAATGATCAGCCATGATCCCATCTGCATGTTTCAGATTTGGATTAAAAAAAGAAGCAAATCTAAACATTTCTTTCAGGATCGTGTCTGATACGATGGTTTCCAATGTTTAATGATTACATCTCTCTCTCTCTCTCTCTCTCTCTCTCTCTCTATATATATATATATATATATATATATATATATATATATATATATAGAGAGAGAGAGAGAGAGAGAGAGAGAGAGAGAGAGAGTGTGTGTTTTTGCTGCCTTGCTGCCATTTGACGTTTGAGTGCTTAAAGAAGAGTGCAGATCAAATTTCACGATGGCTGATTTATGAAGAAGGGTTGCTTTCAGTAGCGAGGTTTGGCAAGCTAAGGTTAGGCAGATTTTACCAGATTATGTCGATACATATTCCTTTAATCATGGAGAGTTATCCGACTTCCTCACAGAAACTTCTTAAGCAATCCTCTATCCACAGAAAACTGATTTTAGACGAGTTCAGAAAGGAAGTGCGAACTAAACTGGGTCTCTAACATGGTGTCAGAATCATCCAAGCCGGCCACAGAGAACTCTTGAAACTGTATGGTCTTTAAATTTCAGCTTTGATTTCTACTGAGAAATGGAAAGTTGGTAGCCGGAAATGGTCCCAGATTCCCACACATTAAGACAGCAACACTAAGAGGGAAAACTAAACAACAGTATGGAATGGGTTGGCCGTAGCCTTAATGGTTCAAATTTCAGAGACACCTGCTCATTGTGAAAGCTAATGCAGCTAGAGTAGTTTTACACCTTGGAAAAGCGATAAAGTCTCTCAATCTGTTCAGCTTCCACCAAATAAAGAACAAAAAAATTGTTTCTGGTTTTGAATCTAAGAGCCTGGCCGGCCAGCCATGGAGACAACAGGTCTGTGCCAAAACTTTTCCTCCCCCATTCAAACACACACTGCACTGAACTATTGTTCAATACCATTTATCTTTAGCTCATGTACTTAATTAGCAGACTTGCTCTAACATTTTGACATTCTCTGCAGCTGATGCCTTCCGGGGCTTATACACTGTCACATGCATTAACTGCTAAAAAGGATTACCCTTTATTGACTTCCTTTTCAAGCTTTTTGTACTCTTCTCTGTGCCCCATGTGCCCTCTCTCTCTATCTCTCTTTAATCTAAACAATATGTACCATCAAGTTATAGGTGCCATCCAAGCAGATGTGGCCAATGCCCATATTCTCTCTCTCTCTCTCTCTCTCTCTCTCTCTCTCTCTATATATATATATATATATATATATATATATATATATATATATATATATATATATATATATATATATATATATATATATATATATATATATATATATATATGCGCAGAAGATGATGAGAATGTAAATGCGTTGAATTGGGATCTGCTCAATGCAAGAAAAATTTACACCCACATCTGATTCGACGCATTTAAAGATTGCAATGAGTATGATCCATCAGTGAGAAAGGACATGAACTGATCACACCACAAAGGCCCCGAATGAATAAGAAATGCCCCACTGTCCACCCCAACAACATAAAGAAGCTGCTAAAAATTTCTATCCTAAGAGGTATGGTTGTAAATGGTACAGTTACAGGACAGCAGATACATTTAAGTTCAATTCGGAGCAGAGTCCACAATAATAGAGAAATTCAGATCCAGTCCATTCTCAATGCTATATATATATATATATATATATATAGAGAGAGAGAGAGAGAGAGAGAGGTCGCCAACCAGCGGTCAAAGATTCCATTCCTTCCGGCAAATGTTGTTGTAGATGTCGGATCGGGTCTCATTTGTTGGTCTGGATCTGGACGAGCAGTCTACAAGTTTGTTCCCCTTTGGTCCAGATTCGGCTCCCATAAAATGGAGAAGGAACTCTTCCTGATACCAGTCGGGTTTGTCGGATTGTGTTCATGGGGAAACCAAATCTTGTTGGGACGTGAACAGAGTCCGAGACCCGGACGCTTCTGTTTCTTTCTGCTCCTCAAATTTTGACATCCGTGCACGACGGCACAGATGTTTTACTGTCGGCTGCTTGAAATGGACTTCGGGTCCGTCGTATCCAGATCTAACCGATAAAAAACATATGCATCCTTCTAAGAAATCTAGAGCTGAATTTGGATCCAAAATATGCTAACAATGGACACAACCCGTGAAAAAAAAAGCATATATATATATATATATATATATATATATATATATATATATGAACCATAAAAAATGAGAGGTTGAAGGCATTTTAAGTACAGATAAGGCGGATGGGGATACATGAGGTCTCTATGCTTTTGAAATGATGCTGTCATTAAGGACGCAAACAGGCTGGAGTTGGTTCCTTTTGTAGGCTTCACTGGACCCTACCCGGATCTCTGTCTTATTAGTTGAACCTTCTCTGACAGATCTGGAGCCTGATCCAATTCGGATGTCAATGAAAAAAAGGTCTGAAACTACCATTAACATATATTTGGAGAATTGGATCTAGATGTCGAGTGCAGATCTAATTTGTGTGTCCCTCCAGATATGTAGGAAAACTGGTTAATGAGCCATCAATAAGAAGATCAGAGAGTGGTGATTAAATTGAAAAAAAAAATAAAGAAAAAAAATAAAGTTGTATTTCCAAGAGATGAAAGTTCCTCTCAAAAGAAAGCAAGAGATCTTGACTAAAACAACTGATTTATTTCTTCCTATGATGGGCATTTATGTGTCTTGAAAATATAAGTAGGTTATTCATAACTTTTCAACTTAATGGTAGCTACCAGTTTTCCTCTCTCTCTCTCTCTCTCTCTCTCTCTCTCTCTCTCTCTCTCTCTCTCTCTATATATATATATATATATATATATATATATATATATATATATATATATATATATATATATATATATATATATATATAGAGAGAGAGAGAGAGAGAGAGAGAGAGAGAGAGAGAGAGAGGAGGGGGCTTCATGACCAGCTACTGGGCCTACTCCTAGAGATAATCTCTAGTGGGGTCTGAACAACAATGACTGGGAAGTCCTTGCAATGAGAAAGATGATTGATAAAAAGGAAGTACAAACGCATAAACTACTTTGTCTTGCTTCCTTAAATTAAATTAGACGTTCCTAGTAGGTAAGGAAGAGGTACTCAAAAGACTTTACATTTAAGAACAGCTGAAACAAGGGCATGAGAAGCATGTTCTGCGCACTTCCTTCATCACCAACTCTCGTACATTCAAAATTTTTTCAACTAATCTTCATTTTAAATAAGCAAACATTGGCGAATTCGGCATCTTGAAAGTTTTTGAATTCAGTACAGCACTGTGTTTTTCATAAATAGTGTTTCTAAAGGTACAGTCAGTACAGGGATTTTGAAGATATTGGTTTTTGTAAAACTTTATCTTTGAATCATTGTTCGAAGCCGTGATTTATGGAAGAACCTTCATCCTTTTCCTTTGTTTTTCGATTTGATCTGCTATGTTGTATTATCTTCATCCTCCTACTGCTTGCGAGAGATGGATGAGGAGAAACGTTTGAAAAGGATTATTCTTGTTGCAACTTCTTATGGATATAAGTTCTTTCTGTTTCGTGGTGTAGTCACAACGCCAAAGCTTTGTAGTCAGAAGCTTTGCATAAGCACGCATGATGCATCTATGTACTGCTTAAAAATAAGATCGTAATTTTTGAAGTATCTGCGAATCCCTGTCTAACACTTTGATGGTTACTTAGTAAAAGCACTTAATTTAAACAAATATATCATGATAATTGCAACTTTATATCTTTATGATAAAATACCAAATTCGATCACTATAAATCGATATTATTATAGCCTTCCAACCAGTGATGTTTTTTCCCTTTGAGTCTTGGACAATGTGATTTGGAGGTATACTCTTTCTCTCTCTCTCTCTCTCTCTCTCTCTCTCTCTCTCTCTATATATATATATATATATATATATATATATATATATATATATATATATATATATATATATATATATATATATATATATATATATATATATATATATATATATATATATATATATATATATATATATATATATATATATATATATATTATATGGTTGCAGATGCAATCGCAAATACCTTTGCCTTTGGCTTCAAGCATTGTTTCTTGTGAAACGCTTTTTTCCTTGTTTTAATTGCAGGTGATGTTCTTGGCAAGGGCCCCTACTGTTTGTAGTTGCAGCGTAAAATTTTCACTGAAGACCCACAAAATTTGGCCATAATCTGGAAATAAGCCGCATGTTATGCATATTTCTAGGTTTAAAGCACACGAAAATTAAGCTTTTTGAATCACTTAGGTTTATGTTGGAAATTGTTTACTCACTCTAATGAAAACAAAATTAAACAGCATTATTGTTCCAGTGGACCATTTTAAACACATTATAAATTGTGAACGAATAACATATATACATAATCATGATTCAGTATTTTTTTAACATCTTACCTTTGCAAGAGAAACAGTTAACTGAAAATTCTTGAAAGGAAGGAGGTGTCAACGTTATTTTACCAAACTCATTCGACCTTTCAAAAATATTCGTATCTTATTCTATGGTGTGCAAGCAACATCGCAGAAGGCAAAAGCGGCATAAAAGCGTCTTAAATCACAGAAGCGTCGCCTTTATCACTCCTCGTCGCGAAATAATGGAAGTTCTTGTTTCTCTCATGACGGGCATTGATTGCAGGAGCGGCCGTTCGATGCCAAAAAGGAAGTGGATCAAAGTGGTGGACTTGACACACCACGTGACACCCTATGACACATCCTGCAGTCACTAATTCGTAAACTTTTTTTAATACTAATTAAGTTGATTGACGGGTGACAAACAATTACTTCCCATTAAATAATCCTGACATATTTAATACGCAATCTAGGTACTAGTTAAGGTATGTGTGTATATATCAAGGAACGAATGAAATTTAAATGCCCATAAGAGGCCGACTAAAAAGTAAGCTGTACGTTATTGTTACAGAAAGTGTGACTTATGATTTTACTAATCTTAATCCATTTCCATATATAGTTTATAATATATATTGTCAAAAAAGTTATATCGTTTAAAACCATATACCCAAGTGAAACAACCAGCTAAATTTGAGTATTTTTCTACATTTCTATGTCAAATCTCATTCGAGATCGTTCCAAGGCACCTGAGGAGAACGAGAAAAGGCTTCAAATTTGTCAGATCATTCCTCCATAAACCATGTGAGTCTGACTCCTGAGTTGAATTATTTTCACATGCATCGACTTCAGATTTTCATGCAACGATCTCAGACACCCATGTGAATTCGACGCACGGGGTGAAGTAGCCAATTAGCAAACTTGGTTCTAATATTCTAGACGCTTCTTTTTGATGAATTGAAAGAACACGACTTAACTCATTTTAGACAGTTACTATGTTCAGTTGATACAATAATGAACAGAAGTTCGGAACTTTGTTCAGTTGAACTGTCAGCCAAAGTGTAGCTCGACATACTGCCAAAGGAAATAATGTAGGGTGGCAGTTGGGGATGGAGAGCGCATATGATCATACGGGGGAGAGCAGAGGGATCTTGGCTTCAAAGGGAAATAATGCATCTGCCTCACACGTCATTGGCGCTGTCAACTGAGTACTCTAATATTTATTAGTTAAAGCAGATCATTTTGCTTTCAGAAGAACCACCATATAGGACACAGTACAGTACCCCTACATTAATATGCATGTCCCACAATATGATCATTATTGCTGTGACCTCAAACCTCTATGTAAGTTGCTGCTCTGGATCCACCATCACCACCACCTAAAAAAAGGAGAAAGAATGATGAGGCACTTTCAGAGACAGAAAGCCTGTCTAGCTAGTGGCCTAGTGCTGTTTCAGAACTGATCATGACAGAATAGATCTTCAACATTGCTGCAGTGTGTGATATATATATATATATGTATATTTGTGGAGCGAACTTCTTTATGTTAGAGGAGCTTAAATATTTCAACCACCTGATTGAGCTCTAGTGATCTCCACTACGAACTACCATGTTTTGCTTTGATTTTCATGCAAACAATATTTAGTACCATTCCTTTGCTTGCAAAGAAAGTCCCTTTATTGCTTGATTTTGACTCTTGATGAAAAGGTGTTCAATGCAAATAGTTAACTCTCTTCTCAGGCCTACCCGTTTAGTTATATGTATATATAAAGAGAGCATCAATGTCAATTTAGACACCTAGGGGTAGTTTGGAAACAGAAACACTTTCTGAGTGTCCCCATGAATCGGATTGAAGCATGCTCATGGAACAACAGTTCTAATGTCTGATGAAGTTATCCCCAAACTTTAGGCCAAATTTATGAGACACTCATAAAGTATATCTGCTGCCAAACAAAACCTTAGACATAGTTATCGATGATCTAATAGTCAAAGACTTCATTTTCTTCAGAAAAAATAAGAACAAAATTACACTCACAAAAATGTATTTTCTTTTAAAATATATGTCTAACTAATCTTGACTGGCTCTCACAAACACACTCAGACACTGGCATACAGGCTACAGCACCAAAGAAAGAGCTAAGTAAATGCTCTGTTCTTGGGCAGTCAGAACAAGGGTAGCAGATTTGGATTAAACTGCTGGTGACATCAATCATGTCTATGGCTAGAAAGGAAAAACCCAACTGCTGGTAGTGGCTCTAGTAAAGGTGGTTTTCAGGGAAGAGGCGACTGCAGTCGAACTCAAATGGGCCACCTTCTCAATGCTGTGGAATAGGTGCAGAGGTCGCAGGCCTTGTCTGCAAATTAAAAGCGAGGCATTTATGCAGGGATCGATGCAGACGGCTCAAATTTGGTGCGAGCGATCTGTCGCTTTGGGTTGTACTAGATCCGATTCTCACACTTGGCTTCCTTCCTAGCAGAGAAGTAATTGGTCCTTATGATTGTATGATCGTTGGAACAGCGAACACAGGACACTTACTAGCAAGCTAGGTCTTCGTGAAATATACATGTAACTGTGGCCTTGATATGCACCTCATGATGCAATTATAAAACAAAGGGGCAACCTAACATCTAAGTCGCTCAAATGGAAACCTGAAGACAAAAGGGAGTGCAATAAAACGAAGGAATTATCATAGAAATAAGTGAACAAACGTTAGTATATGTTGCCAAAACTGAGCGTAAGTGGCTGAGGCACATGGATCTTGTTGCGTGAGAACTTGCCCACACATGCCCGCACAAATGACTGATTGTTATATTAGTATCCCATAGCCATTTGCTTAGCTATTTCTTTATCTACAGATTAATGCCCCTCAGCTATCAACTCTTTGAATGGTGTGCAATATATACATAACCATCCACATGGAATGGTAGTGGAATAACTAAGAGTGTTCAGAATTAAAAGCTAGTGCTCCATTTTCATATCAGTAGCTTTAGAATATGATGCGTGTACCTATGGTCCTATGGCCGTGACAACAGAAGGATTAATAGATAGAAATATTTTGTGATTGAGTGTCGACGGTCGTAAGTGCTGTGACAATCTCCAGAGCAGTAAGATATTAATCCGATTACATGAGTGCAACAAGCGTAGACAGGTTGCTTATCATCTGAACTTGGGTATTAAAAAAATTGATGACATTAAGTGAAGCCATGTCGAGGAAGGCATGATGGTAAGTCCCATTGAAAAATGCACCTTAATTTGGGTGCAGGATTTATAGTTTTCATTCGGTTATGTGCACTGAAAGCATCATGTGATTTCAGAACCAGATGACTCCAAGTTGTAACTAAACAATGTGTCACAGTGAAAGTAGTCTTTGATTGAAAGGAGAAGCAAAGTTCTGATATAGAAAACCAATGTCTTTGATTTAAAGGAAGCCCCGGAACTACGCAAATGACATAAGCCACCAAGGTCTGACCTTTGCCCATTACACGGATCGCCTATAGTGGGTAACGTAAAATTAGTTCAGCATGAGCAAGGGATATAAAGAAAAGAAGGAACAAAAAAAAAAGAAAAAAACGAGATAAAACTAAAATATACCAGGAACAAAGGAAGTCATATCAAACAATGTGAGCAAAAAACAGAAAAAAAGTGCTTTTACGAGACGATAGAACCAAAGGTGGGAACCAAGAAAAGTATCTGCTTAATTAGCTTGTTAACAGTTTATATGACAAGATATAGGAAAGGTTTATATATATATAATATCTGGATCTGGACGTTATCTCTCTTGAGAGCAGTAAACCCCTTAGAGGGTGTTTGATTTTTGTCTCTTGGAATGCTGACGGGATGTTCAGTTTGTAGCATCTCTGGAATAGGAATCAGAAACAAATGCAGAATTCATTCTCTCTGGAGAGGAGCAGTAAACCCCTACGGGTGTTTGATTCTTGTCTCTTGGAACAGCAGAAACGGGGGGTTGATAAGTTTCTAGCATCTGAGGAATAGAAGAACAAATGCAGCTTCGAGAAGGGCTGCATTTGACTCGGACGGAAAGGACGAGTTCTGAAGCACGCGCAGAGGCCATGAATCTCTTATCAGCTTTGTAGAAGAATCAGATTATTTCTTGGTCCAGGAGCTACATGAGCTTGGTAAAATTTGGTCTTTAAGATCTTCAAACTAAAGGAGGTTTAAGAGTGTAAATCACCATGGACTACATCTATTCATATAAACTGATTATAGGTGCCTAAAAAGAATACAATTATAACAGAAGGATCTTAGCCTCAGCAGATTGCAAATCGAGACCAATGTAAAAATCTAATCTTTCACATTGTCAAAATCATAGATTAATATATGAAAACCAAGAGATTGACTGTTCTAAAATCATGATAAAAAAATAAGTAAGTTCCTATACCCTTTCTTGCATCTTAACCGTCACACGTCGTCGCCTCCGGTAGCAACTTCCTTCTGTTGTTTGCCAATCACTTGTATCCTTTTATCAGGTGATCGTACAAATTTGAAGTCCTGATGAACAGAACGGTTAGATCACAGGAGCACAAGCTTTCTATTACCTATTCTTTGTGTCATATCAGCCTGGAAAGAAAAAGGTTTAGATCCATCGAAACTGAGATAATGTGAACGATTTGCAGTTGATTCAATCTGAGATTTATTGGTCATCGAAGCCGTTTAGTTTACCTCAAACTTCAACTACCAAAATGGAATCAACTATTATCGGATTTATATATGAATCTAAAGCTATAGCAGTAACCTATACGCACATGAATGCCGATTTTGTGGTTACTCGGATTTGGATTCATTCTTAATCACCAGTGGTTCTAAAATCTAAACGTGAATCCTAATCTGGTTATGCCGGCTGGGTGTGGGCATGCCTATACCCCCATGAACTCGCTTACATCCGGAATATAGGGACTCGATAAGTTTCGATGAGTGATCAAAACCGCGCCCACTTTACTTTTTCTTTCTGTCTGCAAGGTTGCAAGGCCTAAAGCTGCTGTCTGATTTAGATGAGAAGTGAAACACCTATCAACTAGAATGCACTGTACTTCAGAAGAATAAGGTCTACTGAGAACAGAACGTTCATCTTCCTGCCAACTTGGCTACCTAAGCTAAGCCTCTCAAAGCAGAATTTGGAGATGCAGAAAATATCTTAATGGGTTTTATTATATGACCTTGGTGGGTCGAAGCTGCAGAGAGAGTCAAACCGGGTGGGATCGGGTCCAAAACAGCCTGACTTGAAAGGGGGCCCTTGATCATAAAGCTTCAATCTTTTTCTTCTGTGTAGCCCAAAACCTCAATCTCTTCGCTTCCCCACCCTCTTCCCAGATTTTCTGCTCTTGGTGCTTTCATTTTATGGGCCGTCTAGTCCCTTCTGCCACAAATCTGCAGCACCAACTCTTACGGGCAGCCCGGCCCCTCTGTTCTAAGATCGGCAAGCCAAATCCTACCACCAAAGTTCCCCCTGAGATCGTTCAAACCGCTACCCTTCCTGCTACTGCTGCTACTTCTTCCTTCATCAAGAACAAGCCCCTCAAGATTCAAAGACCGACCACCAACAAGATGCAGAGGGGCTCCGAGGAGACGCCTGACAGGGTTCCGCTGTCGGAGGTCGTTGCCGACTGCGTCAAGCGTTGGTTCCAGGACACTCTCCGGGAGGCAAAGTCCGGGGACTCCGCGATGCAGATTCTGGTTGGGCAGATGTATTACAGCGGCTACGGCGTAGCTCGTGACGTGCAGAAGGTAAAGTCGTCGATGTTTCGTTGTGTAATTCTGTTCATTCCGGTATTGTGATGCTTTCTTTCTTCCATTCGCCACTTTTCTCTGAATTTTGGGTCTTCTGATTTTGGTCGTGGGCTTTGTTGTTTCAGGGACGGGCTTGGCTCACAAAGGCATCAAAGAGTCGGTCGTCTGCGTGGAAAGTCGGTGACAAGCGTCCAGGTGAAGCCACCTTCCCATCCGCTTTGTTTCCCCTTTTTTCTTTCTTCTACATTGTTGTTCTGAAAATTCATTACGAATCCTGAGCATTGCTCCCTTTCATCAATTTGGTTTTTGAAGGGTATAATGCAAGTGACTCGGATACGGATGAGGAGAATGTCCAAGCAAAGTAGGGTTTGAAGGGATATTTAGACATGGAAAGTAAAGGCCAAAGGTCGACTGACTTAGATTAGTTTCGCAAATCTTTGTATCTGTTTGTGTTATAGCTCAGTGTTCATGTGACTCTTCTGTTGCTGATTATAGATAAGTTGATCTGTGTGGGTGTGTTATCTTGCTATTTTCTTGTGCGTCGTTTCCATAAACTTTTTGTTCTTGGAGAGTTTGTATGAACTTCATAGTCTACTACGTATTAAAAAGTAGCTTTTGATTTTGTGGGAGGAAATGTTCCTCTAAAATCCTTCCACATTGGAACATATTGATCGTGAGGCTTCAAAAACTTCAAATTAGCATTGGCCTTTGTAGGGTGGGATAGATGGCAATGTCTTTGTCTCTTCATGTGATATGATATGGGAAGGAATTGATTCCTTAAGCCCATATGGTATAGCCATTATTCATGCATCGTGGTAGTCTTGAGGAATATTAATGGGCTATATATATATATATATATATATATATATATATATATATATATGAAAGGAGATGGGCAGAGTCATCTCTTAAATCACATCAAGGCTCAAAATTTTTTGTGATCTCGAGCGTAGGATCTCATGAAAAGGTAACTGGACTCATGTTGGAATAAAAAAATTGAAACAGACAATATTAATGGGCTATATATATATATATATATATATATATATATATATATATATATATGAAAGGAGATGGGCAGAGTCATCTCTTAAATCACATCAAGGCTCAAAATTTTTTGTGATCTCGAGCGTAGGATCTCATGAAAAGGTAACTGGACTCATGTTGGAATAAAAAAATTGAAACAGACATCAAAATAGTTTCAGAAATTTATGATCTCTATTTTCTTTGGGTTTATCTACATGAAGGCACCTGAAATTTGGGTGCTTCAAAGTAGATCAGCTCAAAGAGAGAAAAGATGTGTATGGACACTGGTGGGCAGACAAATTGAAACCTTGAAACTGTGGAGTCATAAATTTTCAGATTCTTGTTCTGCGTTTATTTGCAGTATGACTTTAACACAGGGGTCCAGATTGAAATTTACGGGTGCTATGTGGGAGAATGGTTTAAGAAGGATTTTATGGATCCACAAGTTGAAAATCCAGGCAGTAGGCACATGAAATAATGAAAAGTTGCATTTGGATTTCCCATGAGAATCTGGTCACCTTTCACACAACTTTGTCAAGTGAAGGCTAAAAGACAGGCTTTTGCCTGGATAAGTGGATTGGGGATGTGCATCACATTATTGTGGCAACTTTTCAACCAGCTGTACAGGAGCTCTAGTTATATTGCATAATAGACTTCATGGTTACTCCTAAGTGTTGATTTTTGTTGGGGTCCACATTGTTCAATTTTTATGTTTCCAATCTGAACCAACGTATCTAACTTGATCTGTGTAGCTTCCATGAAGCCTAGGTTGTGGAAGTTGTAGTGGCACTGGTACTGGTGAAATTGATAAGCTATCTGCCAATGAAGTGGAAGCTTTTGGTGTTTGCACAAAAAAGTAAGAGCAAACTGAGATCATTATACAACGCCTGAATGATCTAGCATTGGGTTGAACTAATAGGAGGAGACGTTGTTGGCTTGGAATAAGCGTGTCACGAGCATCTAACTCTAGCTTGCCTAAGGGTTTGTTTGTTTACTACAGAGAGCTAACCATTTTATTGGCGAGATACTGAAGTTCCATATAATTTTAGAAATTTCTTGGTTAAGTGTCCAGTTGCAGTTAACATTTTTCATGTATCCAGATAAAGATGGTGTACAGATTTACTAGCAATAATGAATTGCAGCATTCAAGAACAATGGTAGTATTCTTTTTTGGCTATCACAGATTACATCTTGGTACACGTATGACAGCTGAAATATCTGTCGAGAATACTATCCAATTTACCTGCATAAACATCTCAGCTTCGTAATTGGCTCGAAGAGCTAAACTAATCCATGCTTTGAGGTGGGCTTAATATAGAGAAGTTGTATAATTTCATTCAATTTTTAAATCTTGACAGTATGACAATCTGCCTTCATCAACCTCATTAAGGCAAACAAAGTATGCTGAAGATTTATAAGAACAAAAAAGAAGAACTGGGCTTTTGTTATCGTTGTATCTTCATATAGGTCTCTTAACTCCTTTTTTCCCTTTTTGTAGCCCATCAGTCTGCGGTTTGCTGTACAATTGATGTTGCAGATTTAAAAGACAGAAGTTTGCATTTGTATAAGCTGTAGGTCCTTGTTTCCACTTTACATATTGGGTCAGCTGATTGACCTTTTATGTGTTCCCTGGTCAGGCATTTCTTTTGGCCATTTAGCGTCAATTCTCATGCATATATTTCTGCTACTCATAAAAGGTTAGTTTGTCTCTTGCATGTGGAACTGCTTATTATTTATTGAATAGTTCACAAAGTCATTCTACCATGAGGCTATATGATTTCCTCATACTAAACTAGCTATGACCCTAGAACTAGCTTCACCTAATGTATCTGTATGTAAAATGCTTATGAATAATCCCATTCTTAGTGATTTTCCATGTGTTTTGAATCGTGGTCAGTCAAGTTGCTTATTATTTATTAAACAAGCCATTGTACTAAGAAGTTATATCATTTCCCCTTATTAGACAGGCTATGACTATTCTAGAAGTGATACGTACTTCTTCACCTAATATTCTCTGTGTGTAAATGTCTATCAGACTGCCAGTTAGTGATTTTCCCTTTTTTGTGAAGCTTGTTGTTGGTCCAATCTTCTGTACTATACTCTTAGTTTCCTATGCAGCCATGAGTATTTTAAGATGTTACATGTTGGAGACACACATGACTCATACACTTTCTTGATTCTCAAAATAGGCCATGTCATAGCTTTGAGATTCTACCCTTCATTCTAGGTGAAGAATTTGTAGATCTTCTATGTCAGAACCAACTTGATCCTTGAGCAGTCTATGAAGATCTGTAAGAGCTGTTTGGCAACACTTGTACTTGCCTCTTTGATGAACTATCCTCATAAGAGTGAAAATGTGAATCATCCGAGGGGTCTCATTGAACATAGCTTGGCTTATAAGAGCTAGATACCTCTGGTTCTTCTTGACGAAATTAATGGCAAGATACTGTTGTAAGTAATTTTTCACGAGAGAAAACAATCTAAGGCTCCATGATCACTGTGCTAGTCATGTAACGTGCACACAGTTCACAAGGGTGGAACAGAAAAGGGGACATTTGAGTAGACTAGGTATATACGATTGAGAAGGATTGGTACTTTTATTGCGTGCTATAATTGCCTGCATGATCAATTATTCTGTATCTCCCAAAATTCACATCCATTGAAGACGTGTGCGGAAGAAGCATTAGTACATCACGTGATTATAATTGGTGACTGCTTGGCAATATCATTAGTGGATACATGCTTAAGCTTAATATAATGAATGCATTGTACCAGTTTTCCATTAACATGACAATTGTATCATTTTCATTGAATTCATTTGCAATGCAATTCAAAGGTTTAGAACCGTATAGGACAATAAAACACAAGTTCTCCTATCTTGTACGTTGGTGAACTGCCAAAGTTTCCATGTGGACAGTTTTGTATGGTTTGGACAATGTAGGGTATTAGATGATACTGTCCTTGTACTTCATGGTTTTAGGAAAACTTTCTCAACGTCTCTCACCTATATTCTGATTGCAGCTCTTTTGGATCTTGTGGGAGCAAGTACCGTATCCTCCCAGGAGGAAGTAGTTGGCCATAAGCAATTCGTTGATCATGCCTTTCCACTGGTATTCTCATCTTATTGTATTTATGGTTTCTTGTATGAATCTTGTTAGAACTAAATAACTTTCTGTTTGGTCATAAGAAAGTCTCAGTATGGTTGCTAATTTAAGGTGCTCTGAGTGAGAAGTGTCCAGGTGTCATCGTTCATGCATGATTAGGGTTGCAGTTCAATGACCTTTGATTGTAGAAACCCAGTGTAGATAAGGAAAACAGTAAGTTTTTCGGTCTTATGCTTTTAACTCAAGAAATAGGGATGTAAGTGGTCCAGTTTAAAGTCAGATATCTGAATCCTCTTTGTTACAGCAGAGTTGAACAGGATTGAAGAATAGAACTCAGAATCTTTATTGAACATTGTGTTCACACCTCAAGTTTGTATTCGGATATAAATGTTGTTGGCCTTTAACTAACTAAAAGTGTATCGGAATGCAAAGTGGAACGATGAGGCCGATATCACGCCTGATTTTGACCTGTTTGTGGCCCTAACATGAAATTTCATGGATGCTTCTATAGTTGGTAATAACTCATCTTCCTGGAAAATTTTAAGGTAATCAAGGAACGTTTAATAAGGTGAGGGAACCACTTCCGGATTGAAAATCTCAGTCACCTATTAAGTAAGGTGAAATATTCAACCTCGAATCTTGTCCCTCTAGAAGAAAGAAATAGGATGTGTGGTTGATTTTCTTTTTTTTTTTTCTTTTGGGAATATTATTCAGTTGAAACTTAGCCAAGATGATCAGTCTTACCTGCATTCAAGCGCCTCCTTAAATCAAATAAGCATTGCATTGGGTAAGATAACATTGTTGTGAAGTGTAGCACCAGATAATGAGTGCATATTAGAGCTTCCTCCAATTTATGCTCTGGCAATTGCTAGTTTGTCCCCGGGTTGTAAGCAGATTCGATTCCTGTTTGGCTATATTTCAGGCTGAATTAGAAACAGTAATGGATCCAAATTTGAATCTGAATCAGAAAGGGTTCTGGCTAACTGTAACCAAGTCTGAATCCAAGAAATTTTATCGTATCACCAATCTCCGTCGAAAAATTCCCAAAAGAGAACACGTACTGGGGTAAATGGCAGACAAAAGATGCTGCTTACGCGTACACATTATCATGCAAATATGAATCTCCTCCAATATTTTCCCTGGTTTAATGATCCGAATGTGACGATAATGGATCAGCTTCATGTGGGACATTCTGATCCGGACGTCGTTGTCATGTGGAAAACTAAAAAAATGATCAAGTGTTATCATCCGATAAACCTGAAAATTCACTCTCCAATGGGCTTATCTACGTAACTAAGGCCTTACAGAGATTTACGGCTCCATAGTTTATCTTAAATTGTAAGACCTTGTCTAGTAATACAAATAAATGTATTTACAGTACTTATTCATATATTTACAGTTGATCCAACTGGATGACTATAAGGTATCCTTTTTAAGTATCAAGAATTCCTACATCCAACTCCCTATTTCATAAAAAACTTATAGGCTTTCTCATAGTTTCCTTTTGCCCACGTTGAAAGCTACCATGAAAAAGACAATAGTTTTTCTTTTTCTTATTTTATTAACCAGAATAGATCACTGAAACACTTCCTCAGGATTTCTTCTTTAACAACGACAATTAAACCCTTTAATTAAATATAGATGGTACATGACTTGAACGCACCATCCTCAGTATTTTACATGATTGAATTATTCGTTTTATTTTACAACAATTTAATAAGTTCAATCTTGGACCTCCTTAGTACATGTGCCATGTGTGTATTTGTGCGTATGATTGTTGTAATATCGACGTCATGCCTTATTTGCCAATCTCTTTGAAAACATATACATGTTCTCTCCATTTCAAAACTAAACTGAGTTTGGTCATTTTTTAATGTCATTTGACAATTTCCAATTCAACAAACTTTGAAACTTATAATATGATAAACCCGTATCTGAGATCCCTGTAGATGCAATTTAAGATATGTTATGAATAACATTCTTCACAAAGATGCTTCTTCTCCAGCCCACGTTGTTGACAATGAGAAGCTCTAAACAATGTCATCACTAATATCAGAAAGTAAATTATAGTGGATGAAAACATCATAAGGACAGACATAACTTAGGGTTTCCAACTATTAATCTAATTAACATCTACCTCTGCAATGTACGTTAGGCAGGATAAAGTCATGTTATTGCACGGTATTGGACATGAACAATTATGTTCACACAAATAGGATCTCTCTCTCTCTCTCTCTCTCTCTCTCTCTCTAACAGCATGACATAAAACAAGACAGAAAATCACACATTACAAAGAATATAAATAATTTAAGCAATAAAAAATGTTTTGGTTTGCTTGCATCAAGCATGCAGATAAGTAGGTGAATATTAACATTTATTTTTCATTGTTTTGGTCCTTTCTCCAATAAAAATCAGTTCAACTTCCAAGAAGAAACAACCTATGTTTTTCCTTTTTGGTGTTAGACTGCAAGCAAGTAAAATGACGTTTGTTCAACTCAATTTAAATTTTTGTGGAACAACTATATAGTATATCGGGATACCATCTCTTACCCGTTTGAGAATAATATCACAATTATTGGAAACTTCTAAGAAATACCATAACTTAAGTATGATTTTTTCAAAAGCCAACAGAAATAATGGAAAATGAGGATGCATATAAAACGTCCTTACTTGTAAGTACTGCACGTATTTAATTATTATGGACAACATAATTATTTTTTATTTTGTTATCCCATCTATATATTTTTTCAATGTTATTAGCATTTTACCAACAAAAAAAAGTTATTAAATCACGAGATTACTCCTTCCTCAGCAGACCTTGGGAACCGATTTGCAACCATTATTGATGCTACAATGAACCAATGTAGTGTGCATGCATGCACAAGAATAAAAACTAAGAAACCATGTGAACGCATGGACAAGCTGCCCGCATTAAACTAGAGACTTAGTTTGATTGTATTTTAGGTTATTATTAAGTCAAAAATGAGATTCGTGACCCTGACATCCACATGTTGTACCGTTAAAAAAGAGAGGCGTCGTAATTCAGCTTCGGACAACACAAGATTCAGCTTTGGATTCAATTTCCGCCGGCAAGAAAACCAGTTCAAATTCGACCAACTCAGGTGGCCGGCGCCAATCAAACACAACATCAAGTCGCTTTACTGCCGCCACCGCCGCTGGGTTTGTGAGTCTTACCGTCCTTCAACATGATAAAGGTCTTTAACTGACGCGAATGCGGCTTCTCGTTACATTACCATGAACTGTTAGCATTATTTTTATACTGAAAATGAGCATGAGTTTCTGTTGCGGCGAAGACGGAATCTTCCATCCCCAGATGAGACCTCGCCGGGGGGAAGAAACTGGTGGGGTTTCCCACATCAGTCCGCTTGCTTTCGTGGGCATGGTTGACCTGGACGGTGGCTAACTGGGTGAGGTGGGTACCTCCATTCTCTTCCTACCTGATCGTTTCCTCCGACGTCCAACTATTTGCCGTGATTTTTTCCGGCATGTTCTATCCGAACGAATTGGCGGAGGAATGCTTGAATGTTCATCCTGTTCCTTTAACTTGTGCATTTATCTTACCTGTTGAAACGAGTAAAATGTCATAGTGTTGTCATCATGAGATACAGATCTGGAGTTATATGTTACTCGGAAGGGCGTGAAGGCTCAACCAAGCACGCATCTCTTCCCTTCTTATGGGCTAAGAGAGGAACAAGTTATAATTGTTGGAGGAAAACAAATTATGAGTTGAGAGCCTTCCAAGACAAAGTCAAATAATTTATGACTGAAGAAAAACTTGATTTATGTTTCCCCAACTCAACTTCTGCAGAGAATTGCTGCAAACGACTGTAAAAACTTCAGACCAAATGAGAAAACGTCCCTTATAAAGGAGAAGGTGACACCGATGGACCGCCACCAACTTGGCCTGTTAGAACAAATAATAAAGAAAAGCGAGACAGCAGTGAATGGTCGTACCAAATCCTGTCCTTCCTCCGGAGCCTTCACACCCATATAACCTGCCCTCTTACGCCCGAAAATTACACTGGCATGCCATCACTCGATTTACTTGGCCCTGTTGGGCTGAGGCATCTTTTTCTTTGCCGCCGCAAATGGATAGAGAGAAATATTTAGCAGAGGTGGAGGGGTGTGAATCCTGGGGCGATATTGATTATCTTGAAGCGGTTACTGATAGGGGAACCAACCAACTGCAGTATGTCTTTTAACTTGTTGTACAAATGATCAGATCATGATTTATCTTGTAAGAATTGATGCTTGCATGTTTCTGCAAATTTGATAGAAATGGTTTTAGAACTTTATACGTAAATTTTGTCTTCGAAGAAGTTATTTTTTCATAAGAGAGTTAGTGATGGCAAACAATTTGGGATAAAAACATTCCAAGTGTCACACTTAAGTAAACTTCAATTGTAAAAACTCTCGCTGGTGGAAAGCAGGCAGTGTTGTTATTTACTCGACATGGAGGGGCGGTTTGGCGAAAGGTGATACGATCGCGAGGGAGGTACTGTTTTTCGACTGCAAGTACGGCACCTTGGTTTTCAAGAGCGCGGCCATTCTTCGTTTTCCCTTTGTCTTCTTCTTCCTCCCTCCCGCCTTCCATCTTCTCCTCCCGAGGTTCTCTCCATGAAGAGACTCCGGGCCATGGTGTCATCACCTTCTACCCCGTCGGCTCCCCTCTGCGCCATGAGCGTGCTCAGCAAAGAGATCCTCCTCACCATCCTTGAGAAGCTCATGGACGCGTCCGACCGGAAATCGTGGTCGCTAGTCTGTCGGTACTTCTACGCTCTGGAGTCCCAACACCGCAAAGGCCTCAAACCGAGGTGCTCTGACTTCCTGCCGTCGCTTCTTGGGAGGTACAGGAACATCCAGTGCGTGGATTTCTCCCTCTGCCCCAGAGTTTCCGACGAATCTCTCCTGGCTCTTTCGAGACTCTGTCGGTCTACCTTGGCTTCCGTCAATCTCTCACAACCCAAGTTCTTCACCCATGTTGGTATCTCTCAGTTGACCGTCAATTGCTCTTCTTTGGTCGGAATCGACATTTCCAACGGCACCCACCTGACGGATGTTGCTGCTGAGGCAATATCCAAGGCGAGGAATTTGCAGACGCTGAGGATGGGGAGGTGCAAACGAATAACTGATTTGGGTATTGGATGCATCGCGGTTGGGTGTAGCAAGCTGCGGACACTCGGTCTCAAATGGTGCTTGGGCATCGGAGATCTGGGGATTGGATTGGTGGCCATCAAGTGTAAGGAGCTAAGGAGTCTGGATCTGTCGTATGTGCAGGTAAGATGTTTGGATAGTATGAGCATGGCGATGGCGGTTTTAATTAGATTGAACGGTATTCGTGCTGCTAAAGAAGGAAATTTGGTTGAAATTGCTGATTTGCTAGATCTTATCTGCGTGTGATCTGTGAAAGCCTTGATCAGGAAGATATTCTCTTTGTTACTTCAAATGCACTGCAACTCGTATTTTATTATGTTGCCTTTTTTGTTTCTACTCTTCTAGTTTATAAGGTTACGCGTTTCTCGGATAAATTCATTCGCCATTTCGTCGACAAAATGAGCTTACGTGTTTTACTTTTGCTTCGACTTTTCTTTCATCAATTTCATTTATACATATAATGCAAATCAGCTAAAATGGTCTGCTGATTTTCAATTTTCACTATTGGCAGATCACTGAAGCTTGCATTGCATCTCTAGTCCAACTTGAATATCTTGAAGATTTGATTCTGGTGGGTTGCTTTGGGATAGATGACGATGGACTCAAGGTTCTCAAGAAGGGATGCAAGTCTCTCAAGGTACCGTTTTGCTTTGTTGGATCATGAATGACCTTTAGTGTTTCTTTTTACCGATTTTTACTCTTGCATTTTATGACTTAAAAAAGGTCCATAATTCTGTAAAAGGAATTTGAAGGATCAAGGCCATGGGCCATCCGATATCTTTCCACTGCACGTTTATTGGCAGAGGTTATCGGTACTGGAGTTTCAAACCTGAGATGAATCATAAGTTGTCATTATCAAAATTTTAAATGCTTAATCATGATACATATATTTATGCTATTCCACATTATTAACTCTTGTTTCTTTTATGTCAACCAAATCTATTAAATCATAAGTTATCTTGTCATTTCAAAAATTTCAACTGGTTCTTGTTGGTATACTCTTTCTACCTTAGGTGCTTAGAAATCTCAATTATACATTCGTCTGGTTGTATATGCACGACGGGCAGTACCTTATTATTTGGGAATTGCTTTCAGTTTGGTTTTCTCCTGCGTGTGGGTTCTCTCCCCATTCAAGTTAAAGTTAATACACTAGAACGATTGGATGGATCGAAAATAAGATATGATTGTTGATGTCCATTATATTTATATTCACAATTTTGCAGTTAGAGTAAAATTTCACCTACTCCACTATTCTCTAAGATATTGCTGATTTTTATTTATAAATTATCCATTTTTGCGACCTTGGTCTTGGCTAATTACCTCCTGTATCTGGAACAGGCACTTGATATGTCAAACTGCCAAAATATAAGCCCTTCTGGCTTGTCTTACCTTGCTAATGGTGCAACTTCACTGCAACAGCTTACTTTGGCATATTGTACTCATGTAAGTATGGCTCTTTGCAATCTGCAGTTCACTTCCAGTTGGGTGATGTTGAAAACATGTCAAAAACTTGGTTTGACAAAATTTTTTCAGAGTTAGTTTGGATGTTGGAACAAGGTTTTGCATGTTGTTTTTGTGTCATCTGAACAGGCAATTAATGATAAGGCAAGAACAATCAAAGAGCTGCCTGACATTTGTCTTGTAAGCAGGTTTCGGATTCCTTGACTTATAGCTTAAGGAATCTCCCCAAGCTGCAGTGTATCAGATTAGATGGCTGCCAGGTAACTTGCTCAGGACTAAAGGGCATCGGTGAATGTTGCACATCTCTTCGAGAACTGAGTTTATGCAAGTGCAAGGGGGTTACGGATGATGGCCTTTGTTCTCTTCTAGCAAAGCACAAGGAGCTAAAAAAACTTGATATCACTTGCTGTCGAAAGATTACTTGCCTTTCTGTTGTGGCTATTGCAAAGTGCAAGCAACTTTCTTCCCTTAAGATGGAGTCTTGTAGCTCAGTCTCGAAGGAATCCTTCAAATTAATTGGAGAACAGTTGCATCTCTTGGAAGAACTTGACTTTACAGAGAATGAGTTTAATGATGAAGGTACCGGCGGCTCTCTATTCTTACATGCTAAATGAACATAAGTTTGATGTTTTCCTCTGAGATACTGTGGGGCCTGGACATGACTTTTGTTTTGATTTTCAGGTTTGAGGTCTTTCACAAGATGTTCTGAACTTACAAGTTTGAAAATCGGTATATGCTCAAACATCACAAACAGTGGGCTTATACATATCTCAGGCAGTTGTCAGAAACTCATAGAGCTGGATTTGTACAGGTTGGTCTGAGTTTTATGTTTCGACTTGCTGAGCGGAGTTGGTCTCTTTTTTGCTAGTTTGGCTGAATCTTTACTTCCCCATTGTTCAGGGTTGCAGCAGTAGATGATACTGGAATTGGAGCTATAGCTCACAATTGCCCCATGTTGCAGAAAGTGAATATGTCCTATTGCACGAGGATAACAGATGATTCATTGAAATTTTTATCCACATGTCAGTGGTTGTCCGAACTGGAACATCGAGGTTGCCCTCTTGTGTCATCAGCTGGTCTTGCTGCCTTGGCTGTTGGTTGCAGGCTTATATGCAAACTGGATATTAAGAAGTGCAACAAAATTGGTGACAAGGGCATTCTGCAACTAGGTCGTTTTTCCCAGAATCTCAAACAGGCAAGCGTCTTTCTCCAGTATTTCAAACCTACAACAAAGTGGTTCAATGTTTCCTAACATGCATTTGCTGTTGTTCACTTGCAGATAAATTTATCATATTGTTCCGTGGGTGATGTTGGCTTGCTAGCATTGCCAAGCATGGGGTGCCTGCAGAATCTCAACCTCTTGCACATGGGAGGTGTATCTGCACAAGGCCTTGAAATTGCTCTTCTGTCATGTGCATGTCTTAGAAATGTTAAACTCAACGCACATTTCAGAAGCTTACTATCTCCGCAAGTTCTTGAGCATATGGAGGCTCGCGGTTGCACATTCCAGTGGAGGGACAAACCCTTCATGTTGTGACGACAACTGAAATTTATGAATCATCAACTTGGACATGTTCTTTGTGGCCTCAAAAGTCTGTTAGCTGCTGTTACCTGTATAGTCCTGAATTATGCTATAGGTATTCACTCATACTGTGGTCTACAGTGGAAGAAAAAATCGAAAATTATATTTGAATATCTAGATATCTCTGGCATCTTTCAGGTAGAGAACTTTGTCTTTGCCCTGGTTTGGTGAAAATTATAATGTTGCTTTAACTTTTCCAGGGTACCCGGAAACCTATATGATGCACTTGACTACTGAGTTCACGGTTCACTGCTTTCATCTCTCCTGTAAAAGAATTTAGCAGTGAATGCTACAACGAAGAGATTGCGAGAAGAGATTGCGAGTGAGATGCAGTGGCAATTTTCAGTAATGCAGAGCATCCTTCAGCAGTGATATGGCCTTTGAGTTTTCCTGATATAGTTTGTGTCTCATGGAAACTGGATTTATTTCCTTCCTGACAACAAAGTGATTACGATGAATGTCTGGCTTTTCCCTGCAAATGGAAAACTAGGAAAGGGCAAACAAATTCTGAAAATTTAGTAATGAAAAGAGACAAGATTGGATCTGTGCTAGATAAAAAGTTGTGCAGTATGCACCTACTTTACGTTTGTAACCATGTATCCATATCTGCGGTATGTCGATATGGGTGTGGTCATGCCTTTGCCATACTTTTGTTTTCGTCCAAATAAATTGATCCAAAGCTTAGTTTAGCACGTTTCGGGACAGTCAGATCGCATTGCAGTTAGAAATTTCTGGAAAAACTAAATGTGATTTCTACAGGATACACGTGTGAACCCGGACTCCATGGTTCAAGTTTGTACGCATTAATGGTCTTCCATCATTCTTTCTTTCTGACCTTGAAGTTGTTGCTTATTCTAGCGCACCGCCCTATAAAGCAAATCATCGAGTGTGTATCTTTCGGCCACCATGGCTTTTCACGGGGGCCCCTCTCCAGAAAGCACAGGTGCACGTTCTGACTCCTATTTCCCTCGCAATAACCTTACTCCTAATTCCCTCATCAGGGGGACTTGTAGGAATTCTTCTCCTTTCTTTATAATGTTAATAATGTTAAGCCATTGATGCCAACATCATGAAAAATGGTTGTGAAAAATACATATATCAATGGCATACATTCCAAGGGCGATAGCATCAGATGGTACAGCGTTCAAGGGTCATCCGCGGTTGTTAACAAAATCACCGCACTCTCCCTCATCTTCATCGAGCAGCTTCTAATCCTCATAGGTCCAGTAAGTAGCGTTCTTCCCGATTTTATTGAGCACTCTAACTACTTCCTCTGCTGTCACATTTCCCGTCACGGTTACCTTGTTTAGCTCTGCATCCACCCTGTATGTCTCTATATCTGCCAAGTCATGGATGGACGAATGTATGATAAAGTTCAGTCAGTATAAAGCTTTCAAAGGAGCCTTCATTTGAACGGTGGTGCAGACCTTGAAGCAATTATCGAGTGTCATCCTCTTGATTGAAAATGATAAGCAGGCAAACTAACCTTCGATCTTCTTGATGGCCTTCTTGATGGCTTTAGTGCACCTGTCGCAATGCACTCCCACTTTCAATTCCACTACCTGGAAGAGTTGACAAGACGCGAATGAGTTCTCAATCTGCGCATAGAAATCATGGCGATGCGATGCAGGAATTTCTGTCGCTCAATTATGAGCATGAACGAACTTGATGAGAATGAGGGGGAGAGAACTTACAGCCATCTTCCACCAAAGGACGAGCGTTGCTCGGTACCAAAGGAGAAATTTGAGAGGGGGATAGGATGGGGAGGTGGCCAGGTGGGGGTACGTGTTGAGTATCGAGAGGCCTGCTTATATAATGGGAGAGACAGATTCTTTACTTGGGCAAGGGTGAAGAAGAGCACTACTGAACTTTCTGGACAAGGTAAGAGTTGCTGTACAGCCTGATGCACAAAGGGCGGTGCTTTTCCCCACTGTCACGTTCAAAACTCACTTTTCCTTATGACAAAGCTTGAAAATCGAAAGTTGTATGGCCTCTCGCTTTCTCTCTGTTTCATTTCCCAAGGAGATGTACTCAAGAGTTCGTTGACTCAACACACGTGCAAGAGGAGAAAGAGAAGGAAGCCAAAAGGTAAACTCCTCAGGCAAATTGTGGAGATAAATTTTGGTTTTTTTTTTTCTTACGGAAAAAGATACTGAAAATTTTAGATATGTTGCATTAATCGCCTGAACTACATACACATACAGTGCAGAAGAGAGAATTAAACGAAACAAATTTAAACTTAAGCAAGTTATAATTATACCAAAGTGAATTATTGGCAAAATTTTCTTTTCTCTATTTGGTACTGAACTTTTTCACCTCCTTGAGAATGTCTTAACTTAGAGCTCGTAGCCAAACAACCGAAACTTTATTGAAGAAAGCTACACCGTTATTCCTAATGTATTTCAGCACAATGTACTGGCTTAACAAACTTTCTGCAATTACTACCTATAGTAGATTAAGTTCCCTTTTAGCAAGTTATAGCCATTTGGCTTTGAATACAGTCCAAATCTAAAAGCCCGTTGTTCACGTAATCTCTGTTGCGTGTATTAACAAGGTTTTATAAGCTTGTGAATCTCGACCTTATATCCACTCCTGAAGTTCTATTCGTTTTGCAGTCGGTCCTATCTATATACGCTAAATTCTCTCATTTTCTAGATATGCACCATGAATGATACCAGTAACCCTCCGGTAAGGTAAAAAGACCGTTACTGCATGGGGTTGAAAAGGATTGTAGGCTTTTCACCGCGGCTCCTCCCAGGCTTAGGTTCGGTACTGAACTTTCTCCTTACTGTACTCAAACGAAAAAAATTACAGAGCATAGAAAGCTTGGAAAATTTTTTGTAATATCAAAGAATCTACGAACCATTTCTGATAGTTCAGGACAAGAACTTATCCTATTGAATGTTCATCAACATCAATAATTGGATGAGGATGCACAAGCAAGTTGGTATCTGTCTCGCTCTCTAGGCAAGCTAGGGTATGTAAGAGAGTCATTCCCAGATTGAACAAAAGCAGTACTCTAGGTGGTTCCATGGAGTCATAATTTTTTAGTTATGGGACACTGTTATACAAATTCTCATTTTCGAAGGGGCACAACATATATAAATAAGTAAATAATTATAAGAAATTTATGTAAAAATATGTAAAATAAATAAAAATTTTGTTGCTGGCGTGACAGTGTATATGTAGCTCCGCTACTAGTGGTTCCATGGCATGAGCTTAAAGTTTGAAAAACTGTTCAAAGGATGGTAAGTCATACACCTATCAATTAAAGTATTTTAAATAAATAGCATCCACCAAAATCAAATTAATGACTGAACTTTCAGTCCCACCAACTATGCTGGGTCAAAGGAACAAGATCAGGACACGTCTAGTCAAAGACCTCTTGAAGCTATGAAGTGAGAATTTGATAAGAAGAAGGTTTGATGTTTCTGTTCTTCAAAATATAGTATAATTTTAGATGTATTTGAATTCAGTAATAAAAAACAAAGTTTTATATAAGAACACCATGTTTTATAGAATATAATATTATTATTTTTCTGGACCATGTTCTTTTGAAATATTCTTCTTGTCACACAAATGACAGGACTGAAGGCCGAACTAATAGTCAACATTGAAGGTAGGTGGCTGAAGCATTCTCAACTCAATTATATGTTTGGACAGAAACAATTCTATCGTCCAAATCATATATATATATATATATAGACACACACATACTCTTATGTATTTATTTATACGTTAAAAATATATTTTAAAAAGATCGATCACAATTTGGAAGAGGCCGATTCTCTATTTCTTTATCTGAACCGGTTGACTGCAGGTGCTAACACTGGCAGCCTTGCCAGAAACTGCTCATTGTCATTGCCTTCCAGGAGAAGCCAATATATGGAGCAAGTTTTTCTCCGACGAGGTTCACTGAATCGTGTGTGAGTTCTCACACACTTATCAGTCAAATCAAATGGTCATAACATATCAGCAAACAAATAACAATCAGTGGTGGCATTTGACCTTATTTTTCCTTTAAACCATGCAAGTCTCTTTCATTCCGTCCGATTTGGAATTCCTCCCAAAGAATGAAAATCTTCAGACATTTCTTACAGAGTCAAGGAAGACTACATAATAAATTGGTTACCAGCGAGGGGTACCAGACAAACAGCCCCCTTAGGAAGAGCTTCTTTTCCGGCCGCCGGCCGCAACGTGTCTAGAGATGGGTTGCACCGGAAAAAAAAAGAAAATCTGTGACTGTCATTCTTTAAAATTGAGTCTCCCCAACCTGGCTGGGCATGTCTTCTAAAAAGCTAATGTTGGCTAATAAAATTTTTAAATTATTTTTTCCCCTGATTTGGATCAAGTGGCTACGTAACAAAATGGTACACAAAGAAGGAAAAAGGAAAGTCCAAAACGCAAACCTTAAGCTGAATCGGATCTGATACCTGAATGAAATTGGGTATCCCAAGTGGGACCAATTCACACAAGGAACTGTTCAGTTTTTTCCTTTTTTCAATTCAATGGCGTCAAAAACTAAGATTTGGATCTGATATCTGAAAGAAACTGGGTATGGAAGAATTTTGACATCTGATTAAGAAATCCGAACAACTTCAGACTTAAGAAATTAACTCCAATCAGCTTCATATTTAAATAAATATCCGATTGAATTCAGACTCGTACTTATATCTGATTTAGTTTTAATTTTTAAACATCCTACATGCTATGGCCATACGAATGGAAAGTCATTCTCAAAATATTATAATGCAGTTTGGGTTGAGTTTAAAACTCGGATGCAGATTGGGATGTTAATTTAGAAGTTAGATTCTGATCGGATTCAAAAACAGTATGAGACTTTTCTACATTTAAAAAAGTGAATATGGTTTTAGAGTGTACATCCTATTCGGTTGTGGGTCATCAGTTCAAAGGTGAGTCATGACCCCAAAAGAAGGTCTTGAGACAAAAATAAATGGGGAAAGACAGAGTCGCTGAGTCCAATATGCAAATGAATGAAGAGTTCTGATCTCCGCCCAAGCGGCCAAGCCCGTGGGGTTGCAACTTGCAATTTCTCATCTGTATCTGTATCTGTGTCTCCTTCATACAATCACCATGACGTGTGAGCTGTGGTCCTTCATCAATAAACAAGGAACCACGCTGAAGATTAGAGCTTCTTTAATGCGGTGTTAGGTGTGGTAGTCTGGTCAAGGAACACCAAAGAAGAACTCGATAGCCAATTAAATTCCTCAAAGCAAGCCCCTTTTCTACTCCCCCGTTTGGAACTTTCCTGGAGTTCCCCATCAATCATACGTCTGCGTGTGAACGCCCCCTGCTACAAGTTTCTGACCAAGTCAGCAGTCAAAGTTGGAATGCAGGAAAATCTCACACTCTTTTCTCTTTCGGCGTTTGTACACCACCACTAGATTTCCCGGAGTTCGTGGGTCCACAATAATATATAGGAAAGATTTTAGACGTGGATTCTTAATTAGAACCGTGTCTCTGTTGGGGACCCAGTTAACTTTAAATTGCTACTTGGGAGATTCCTCAGGCTTCACTGTGATCATCAAAAAAATCAAAAGCAGCATTTTATCATTTATTCTGATAGATTTTTACAAATTTTCTTTCCAAAACAATCAAAAGCTATGTTACTGTCCTAAATTCATTTCCTGATGACCTCCTTTATCTGTTCTTTGAATACATAAAGAGGGGCCTCCCCTGTATGAGGCCCCTGAACAAATGAACAAATTGGGGACCCAATGCTCTGGCTTCTAAACTACAACACAAATCTGAACATCTACACTTGCCAATCATCAATCTGTTTGCCCCAAGTAGGGGGATGTAGACATGGCCGCTACCCGTAGTGAAGAATCTGTTCACATATCAACACAACAGTGAATCCTCCATCAGCAACTCTTCCCTGGGCTCCTCTTTAGCCTTTGGGAATCCTCCATCCCTGTGGTGATTCATCTGGTTCATGAAAGAAGTTACAGACCTTCCAAGCCGGGCGGGGCGTAATTGTGTTCGTGTGGTTGCAACATCTGCAGTGTGTATGGAGCTTGTTGCTCAGCCTCCAGTTTCCTTCCCATCATGGGATTGCTTGTCATATGGTTGGCATGCTTGACGATGGGCGAAGGCCTATATATGCCATTGCCTGTGCTGCTGGAGTCATTCATTAGCAGACCAGTGGCTGCCCCATGGGAAACAGAAGCAGCAGCTGATGCAGAAGCACCGCTACCGCGAGCAGCGGGGACGTCGTGGTTGTGCTTTCCTTCATATGTTGTGATCACTGACCTCAGATCATGTGACGCCCTCTCTACATGCTTCCTTACTGGACAGCCTACGCTTGTGCATTTGTAGTAGCTCCTGCATGTTTCAAGAAACTAGGAGTTAGAGAGAAGCCAGCTTTCAAACTCTAAAGCAACAACATGCAAGCTGATAACTATCCATATAGCAAGGAACGGATGCAAGAGATGACATGAGAAGCATAAAGTGATTGAAGACGCATAATATTTCCAGAAATATTGTGCGAAACAGAGAAAGGCTTTGACTGAAAAGGGGAACAAACAGGGAACGAAGTGTAAACAAAGAAAAGTGTTAAAGCTTTTACTCATCAAAAGTTTACCTAGAACATGCACATATTTAATAATAAAGAATAAGTTATAGGTGCCCTCCTCCTAAATGAGAAAACTGCACAGAGTTCAGAATCAGGGAAATTGGATTTGAAATAGTTAAACAACAAAATTCTCATCTATCAGCTATAAGAGTATCGCTTAAAGCCATGACCAAATCATTGAATGATCAGTTGCACATGCCACAGATGCACTTTGCAAATAGCTCCCTTTTCTTCTTCCCGGCATTCTGGAAAAATCATTCCGAACTGCCAAAAAGTAAAGAAGAAAGAGCCAACAGGGGGTATAGTGGCATGTGCAACCAACAATTCCTGAAATAGAACAGTAGATGCCACAGAATCTGAACCACAAGAAATCTGAAGATCACCTTGGATTTGGGTTCCCCTTCACTACTTTTTGTCCATACTTTCTCCATCTGTAGCCGTCGTCCAGGATATCGATATCGCTGGTTGTCTGTACCACGACTCTGGGCTCCCTAACAGTCTTACTAGCAGATGCAGAAACACCCTCGATATCGTTCTCTGCTTTCCTGAAATGGAGACAGAAAAGTTTTCAATTCGATTGCCTACACAACCAAAAAACTAACCTGAAGTTCGTGACGGGAGAAACAGGAAAATATAACTCTGATACTCACCAGCGTTTTGCTTCAGGTTCATCGTCGTCCAAATCATCGCCACCGGATCTGCTCTGGTCAACTTCCTCGTCTCCGAACGACAAAGAGGAGTTTTCAGGAGTTCCGGCAGGATCTCCTTGAGCAAGATGGTTCATGAAAGAAAGGTCAGATGCTTCTGCCAATGAATTTTCAGGTGTATCGGCCTTGAAAGCATCTCTGTGAGGCTGCATCGGGTTCGCAGACGATGATCTTCTTGATTGTGGCTTAGGATGATTATGAGTGCCCTTGTAAACAATTTGGGTCACATGGCCATCCAGGGACCTTTCAACCTTTTTCTTTGTTGGGCAACTGGGGTGCGTGCATTTATAGTAACTACGCGGATTTTCACTGCCTTTCACCTGCTTCTGCCCATATTTCCTCCAATTGTAGCCATCATCAGACCTTTTCTGCTCCTTCAGAGTCTCAATTGGCTGGGAATTCTGGTTTGAGTTCTGCTGAAATCCAGGATTTGACTGGAAATTGCTTGAGTTGGATTGTAGAGTCGGAATTTCTGAAGGAATTCTCTGTATAGGTGGATTATACTTCGTATCTGCTGTATTGTTTGCCGCATGGAAGGCGTTTGCTGACAACTCTGAGGACCTGTTTGGTAGTCGAGAATTCCATGATTGCTGCTGAGTCGATACTGGTTCCTTCTGTTAATCGGTACCAACAACCAATTAGTACAACAATTCCTAAATTCACTCTTCATGAAAGAGAGAAAGAAGAAAAAAAAAACAAAAGGAAAGGATTACTAAGAAGCTTCCCATTAGAAAATACAAACGTCTGAGACACGGCTGAAATCAGACAGAGCGGAATAGGGGAAGGGACGAGAAATTCTGGAACAAGAACATACCGTGGAAATGGTCGACGAGAAAATCGATCCGGACGTCCTCGCGGCAGTGTTGGGAATGAAAGAGAAATCCGGAAGGCTCTTCGCTTCCACCTTCACACCTTGCTGCTGGTAATTACCACCTTCAGCCGTGGATGGAGCGGAAGAATGGTTGCTCCATTTATACCACTGAGCCGGGAAGGTCCCGGTCGTCGGGGACGGCAAAATCTGTTTCCAATCAAACAACAACACACTTAGCCTATCATTTCGTCATAAACTGCAGAATTTTCATCTCAACAGACGACCTAAGATTCTAAAACTTTCAAAAAAAGCTAAACTTTCGGTCAATATTTGTCTATCAACGTTGAGAGGGCAATTACTACACATGAATCGATTAACACAACCATAAGAAAAAAAAACGAGAGAAAGAGAGGGAGAGGGAGAGCACGTAGATAACCATAGCATCATCAAGGGTAATCAAAGCATGCGAACGCAAATTAACTGTTCACACATGGGCGGAGGAGAACTAGAAACAATAAGAGAATAGGTGACTTACGTTGGAAGAAGAAAGCAAAACGGGCGAGTCGAGGAGCTCGGCGGGGCTTAGACCTGCAGGGATGGAGAGGTAGGAGGAAGGAGAGAAAGCGGGAGGGGAGATGGGGATCGATGGTGGTGGAAGGGACTTGAATCTGGGGACGCCGACGCCCAAGTTACGATCAGAGGGAGGCCTGGTGGCCGTCATACTAGTGGGAGCGAATCGGTTCTCCGGCAGCCCGAGTATGCGCTCCGGCGAGTCGATTCCAGCAAGTAGGTCGGAGAAGGAGGTGGTGCCACCGCTACTCGTGGTCGTCATGAGAAGTTCCAGGATGTCCAGAGAGAGAGACAGAGAGAGAGAGAGAGAAAGAGAGAGAGAGTCGACGCAGAAGAAGAATTCAAGGTGAACAACTAGAGGATCGTGGAGGAGAGATGGCGATATAAGGAAGGAAGAGAGGGAGAGGGGCAGTCGTCGCGGGCATCTTCTCGGAAGCGCGGTAATTTTATCTCCACCAAAATCAGTCAAACTTCTCGCTTTTGACCAATCCTGGCTGCGAAGAGGCGGCTCTTCCCCACACACGCTCTCTCTCTCTCTCTCCACTTTCTCTCTCTTCACTTTCTCACTCCTCCTTGAAACGCCCTCGAGCAACAATCACAGTCCCTAGTATTAAATAAGGAAGTGGACAACCTTGTTCGGCGGCGACGATCGCCTCGGTCCCATTCCGAGCTTCTATGAATCCCATCACTGACATGACCTGCACAAGATCTGTGTCAAATCCTGACCCAAAGTCGATCTTCAACGTGAAAAAAGCAGCTAGCTCGGCCAAAACCTGCACACTTTGTGCTGATTATTCAAACGAGGATGCAAACTCAGCATCAGATCATGCTCCTTTTTGGGATGAAAATTGAAACGCAAGCGGTGAGCCGGAAAATGTCGTCGGCGACAGGTCTCGCCGTCGGTCTGGAAATCATCAAGAAACCAACCGCAACCGATGCCGGTGCATGTCGAAGTTCCAATGTATGAATTTGAGAAAATTATCTTAAGAAAATGGTGCCTGGTTAATTTTTTCTTGTCTTTGGTTGAGAAAAAAGAAAACTAGATGGAAACACACGTTGATGTGACATTGTAGGGTTGGGCATCGCTTCTCAGAAAAGTTAAAAACTATATCAACTTGATGCTCACGTTTCTTTCTTAGCGCAGAGTTGGATCTCATGATCCCATAGCTTACAAAGAAGACGGAGGAAGGCGTCTGTTTCTTGCACAAGACTCCTGCTGCGCCTCAAAGATTAATAATATTTTTGTCCTGTTACAATTAATTGTGGATCATCCATCCTTCTCTTCATATATGAGTTCAGACTTGAGAGCAGCAACCAAGACTCTTTGGATCGGACAGCGGCCCGATCCGATCTCGCACACATACATTGTGGGGTCCAAGTTGTCTAAAGAATCAAAACAGTCTGGATCCACACAGTGCCCGGTACAAAAATACAAAGTTGGTGGCTCAGCAGTGGCGGAGATATGATTTTTTATGCGGCCATATCATGTAATTTTGGAGTCATCACAATATGATTATGTTCTCTTCCAATGAAATTTTTCACTGGTGATATCATCTGTGACCGGCACCAGCTTCTATGTAGCTCCGCAACTGTCGCTCAAGTAGGTGCATAGGAGCCAGCCTTTCTCATGCCACCAGTTTCATGGATTGGATCGCGCTAAATTAAATTTGGCGGTCCAAATCTAGCCTAGTGCCTGGTTCCGGTTTGGTGGGTATGAAAAACACCTGGTGCCACCTCTCTCTTATATACCAAACCTAAAACCTATGGGATCCAGTAGGGGTGGTGACCGGCTCAAGCAGAACGCTACTGGCTTTGCTTGTGTTTGACTCGCACGCAGTAATTAGTTCAATAAGCATTTCTTGGCATGAACATCAAACAGGGTAGTTTTTTTTCAAGTAACTTCCCAATGAAACTAAACCTCTTTGGGAGCAGTGGTGAAACCCTTAAACATCACTTCCTAGGGTTATGCCTCAAGTAATTAGGGCATAGTGCAGTTGATAAAGTTGCGGGCACGTTAATGGTATGTCAGTTCAATTTTTGTGGGCATTACTCTATTGTGCATATAGCGGCAGGCCGCACCCTTCTATGCATTATAAATGTAGCGCACGACCTGCTGGGTCATAACCCCAAAAATTAGGGTTGAAATGGAGGTGTAGGTTAGGAGTCAAGCCAGGCTTAGCTGGGCTAGAATGATTGCTAATAAGAAGCTAAATTTTAGAGTTTGTATTAGTACCGAGATAGCCAATGTACTGCATACAAAGAAGACGATGCATTCTTCCTCTTTTCTCTCTATCTCCAAGTCCAAGATTGCTTAAGGTTTGAGTGAAGCATGGGATATCTACGTGCCAACTAAAATGTCAACAAGTAATGTTCATGAGAATCGAATTGATGACTAGACTTTCACAGAGTCCTCAAGCTACCTTTGTTCTTCTCAAAACACAATGAATAGGGCAAAGAAAAAGAGAAAGAAAGAAGAACCCAATGAAACGCCAAAAAGAGAGGGCCCTCGGGGGTGAGCTAGGCGAGGAGGGGAGGTTTCCTCTCTTGGCCACACGTTCTACCTTGCCGTGTAGAGGGGAGCACGATGGATCTTGATCCTGAGATTGGACACCTCTTCGCCTTCTCTACCGTTGGTTTTCTTCCTCACTCCCCTCCTTCCCCCTCGTCATCGTGTAAAGGTAAGCAGTACGTACTCAGATCTTTCTAAGTGGACTGCAATTTTCAAAACCATATATATCTCAGCCATTTAACCCTTATCAAGCTTTTGTTTTTGTTTAAAATCTTGCCTTGACAAAGATCACGTTAGATGCACTATCTCGATTTGCATGTTACCTGATCAGTCTAAATTTTTCTATGGTTCGTCAATTGATGACATATAAGGAATCATGGAGTTGGAGAGGTACATTAAACGTCCGTCTCTCTCTCACTTCCTCTCTCTCTCGTTCACGTTACGTCTTTCAGTTCGTCGTCTTCTGTCCTGTCTTCCGCTTCATCAAGGAGAGTTGCAGTTATGGCTGGTTTACAGCCAAACCACGCCAGCCAGAATCTGCCTGCGGCAACGTATGCAAGCTTAATTACTGTCCTCCTCTTCATCAGGGAGAGTTGCAGTGAAGGCTGGTTTACAACCAAACCGCGCCAGCCAGTCGAAAATTAAGAATCTGCCTGTAGCTATGTATGCAAGCTTAATTGCTGTCCCTGCAATTTTAAGTCTGTTCCTTTTTCTGTATACAGTAGTGTTACAGTGTCCATGAGAGTGGGACAGAGAGAGAATTTCAAGCATCGAAAGGCTGGTGGCCCTACAAATTAATGGAGGCCATACAACACAGACAGCACGATGCCCTCAAATTAATGGCGGCCACCACCACTTTGTAGTGTTTGTATATTCCAACAAAGCCATTTATGTCTTCTGGTAGTTCGTCCATGATTCATCGTCGATCGTCTTGCTAGGTAGCAGTGTCTTCATCTTAAGTTACGATGCAGCTAGCTGCTAGGGATAAAATGAATGTATAAAGCTGCTTTTAGGTGCAAATTTGGAAAGCAACGAGAGAGGAAATAAAAGGTATGGAATCGTAAAAATAAATGGAGATGGAGATGCGGGGAATCGAACCCCGTGCCTCTCGCATGCGAAGCGAGCGCTCTACCATATGAGCTACATCCCCATTTGATTATAGGCCAACATCTTATTCTTTAAGAGGCTAGAATTGTTCTTTCAGGGGTATAATATTTTCATAGCTTCAATAAACAGCGTCTTAAGCTTTTGAATTTCCAGAATCGTCACCATTAATTAGCTGTAACAGGGTTGAGAGGAAACTGCCAATTTGATTTGACATTTTGCATAGTAAAATGACTAATATTATCACTTAGGCCCCGTTTGATGGCCTCGGATTTTACTGTGCATCGTGGATATTTTGCAGATTTTGTACGGCTTCAACCGGTGTCATCAAACGCAAAAAAAAAAATCCGTGCAAAAAAGGCTCGATCGGGGTAAATTTTCCTTGGAAAAAAAGTCGGACACCGAGGGGTCCGACTTTTTTCCAATGATTTTTCTTTTGCCCGTTACCTTCATTCTTCGCGTCCTTTCTCTTTTCTGTCGTCTCCGCCTCTTCCTCTTCTGATCGACCGATCGACTGAGTTTGGTTCAGCTCACGACAGCATCTCCTTCACTCTCTTGTTCAAGTACAAGATGTGGATCCTCTTTCGCGCGCTCTCTCTCTCTCTACCTCTCATTCCCTCTTGCCCCTTGTCTCTCTCTATCTCCGTCCATCTTGCCCCAACCTACCCGACTGCTGATTGAACAAGAGAAGGGGCGGTTCTGCGTTCCCCATAAAGCTCCAATGGTGTGGTGGGCGTCAAAGCATTCTTCTTCATCAATCCCAGCCCAGCCCTAAAAGGGCGGGAGTGACAGGAAAAAGGGGCAGGCATTAAAAGGGAGAAGTGGATTTCCTGTTCCGCCTCCTCTTGCCCGCTCTAATGAGGGGAACAACGGCGGTCTGAACGGAGTAATGGGTAGCACCGGCGAGCCTGACCGGAAAAGGCGCCATTTCAACGCCATCTCGCCCAACTCCACAAAGAAGCATCCGCTCCTTCCGTTCTCCGAGGACAAAAAGGCATATTTTCATCTTCCCTGTTCGCACTTCTTTATTTTTTCTGTGGTTCGCGGTTGCCTTTTGCTCCATGAATTTTCGAGTATCACTACTGTACAACAATCAGCACCGAGTGACAGTCCAGACCCTAAAATCCTCAAAAAAGTTTCCGACCATCAAACATGGTCTGAAAAAGGGTATTTTTACCCTTTGGACATTTTTTCATGGAAATTTTTCCTAGAAAAAGTTCCTCCTCTAAAAAATCGGTGCCATCAAACGGGGCTTTAGGGAGAAAAGGGAACATAGAAGCATTTAATCCTTGCACAAGAAATGATGGCTATATATTTTCCATTAACAAATAAAAATGTAATAAAGGAAACCTAAAGAATTGACAATGACAAAAGTACACATAATTTTTCTACATTGCTAACGAAGTCCCTAGCTTTTGCCAGTTAAACATAGGTTATTACAGGCTTAACTTGGGTTAATGAGAAAAAAATAGCCCGATGCATTAGTTTATACCATCCTCTTCAATTATACTTGATAAAATGAATGCATTTTTAACCATATCCATAAAATTGGTTGGTTTTTTTTGTTAATATATTAACTTAAACTAGTTAGCTAAATACACGTTGTTCTTGTTAATGAACAAAGTTGAAAAACGTAAGTATATTCACAAAGTTAGGCATATTTATCATAATCTTTTTTAAGAGTAAATTACTAACTTCCACTGATTTAACGGTTGACTTGTAAAACATAAACATATGGATTTATGATTGTTTATTATTAAGAACTATTTAATCATGTTTACAAATTTTCTCGAACAATAAAAGATAAAGATGACGCTTGGCCACGCAAGAGTATCGTCCACAAACAATTCAAGGAGCTCAGCTGCCAAAGTCAATCTTCCTCAAACCTTTCGTGCCATGGCGTGCATAAGGGGGGGAGTAATGAACAAGGATGAACCTTTGACCCGGATCTAAGAAAATTAATTAATATATATATATTGCTATAGATAAATATATACATATATATATATATAGCAACCCATTTTCGATTTTTTAAATTTTAAAGTAAATGAAACTAATTTAAATTTATTTTTCAAATAAAAAATATATACAAAGTGACTCATATAGGCCATATCAGTACAATATGTCTGGACTGATATGATCCGAAACAAAGGCCACACAATTGCAGATGAGTCCGGTTTGACTCAGTCCTTGTTTACTCCCCATATCCAAACTTGAGAAGAAGTACATTAAATCGGCTGGGAATTGCAGACGATCTGCTCATATCTACAGTTTAATGCAGCTTTGTCCATTCCACGACAACAACAGATGGTTCCCCCAGATTCGAACTCCTGATCTTGACAATCTAAGCCTGTGATTTCATGTCCACCATTCATTCTTGTGATCAGCAGACCTGAGACGTGGCGATAAGGCTGACAGCAACGCTCCGGAAAATGGCATGAAAATGGGTTCGCCGGACGGCGACGAGGACGTGACCATGAATTGACGTCAAGACTCGATCGGCAATTAACTTGCCATGAAAGGAACATGAACAATAAGAGAACGGATCGTTGCAGATGATCAGTCGCTCCCCGTCACTGGTAAAAGCTACATTCCATCGCATCGACATGGTGAAGGAGTAGAAGAAATCTCTGCAGTGAAAGGCGGTGGGTGGATTTCCTTATCTGTAGAGAAAACTTAATTACCATTTCTGTTTCCAAACATATATACATGGGTAGCTTTTTATTTACTGGTTGACAGCCTTAAAGACCAAGAAATGGCACAATATTAATATGGCAAGCAACAGGACTTTCATGATGAAAGAATTGCCATCAACCGACGCATCAACAGCCACAGCAACTGGCTGGGTCGAGTGGGCCACAGGCAGAACTCCATGAAAAGCCCGTTTACTTTTCTTTTACACGATCATCACAACCACTCTCTCTCTCTCTCTCTCTCTACTGTTGTTTGGTAAAGCCTTTGTCATTATTTTTTACTTGAATTGTCTTGAATGAATTTTTTAATGTGTCGAATGAGGTCTTTCTCTCTCTTCCAGCGTTTATATTATATAAGCTCCATCAGATCTTGCCTCCTCCCACTGCCCCTCTCCCTCTCTCTCTCTCGCTCAAGCCATGGCGGCCACCAGTGCATGCATCTTCGCCACCCTTCTCTCCCTGCTGATGCTGCACATATCCGGCAGCTGGGCAGCGGACCCGGACATGCTTCAAGACATCTGCGTCGCCGACCTCGCCTCCCCTGTTAAGCTGAACGGGTACGCCTGCAAGGAGTCGACCAAGGTGAACGCGTCCGACTTCTTCTTCGCCGGCCTGGCCACCGCCGGTGCCACCAACAACAGCATGGGCTCGCTCGTGACGGCGGCCAACGTTCAGAAGGTCCCCGGTCTCAACACGCTGGGCGTCTCCATATCCCGCATCGACTACGCCCCCGGCGGCATCAACCCTCCCCACACGCACCCCCGCGCCACCGAGATGGTCTTCGTGCTGGAGGGCACGCTCAACGTCGGCTTCATTACGACCGCCAACGTTGTGATCAGCAAGACCATCACCAAGGGAGAGGTGTTCGTGTTCCCCAGGGGTCTCGTCCACTACCAGCAGAACGCCGGCGACTCGCCCGCCGCCGTGATCGCTGCGTTCAACAGCCAGCTGCCAGGCACGCAGTCCATCGCTGCCACCCTCTTCGCGTCCTCACCTCCGGTTCCTGATTCAGTCCTGGCCAAGGCCTTCCATATTGGAACCGGGCAAGTCGAGAAGATCAGGAGCAGATTTGCACCAAGCTGAGACGGCAATAGCTAGACCTAGCATCTCTGCTGAATGGGTCCAAAGATTTTTCTTCTTTTCTATTTGGCATTGTAATGTTCTATCTTCCTCTCCCTTTCTCTCTCCGTTCCCTGTCTTTTGAGTGATTGTCAGACAGCAATAAATTGATCAATAAAGACGCGTGTGCCACATTTGATGTCATCTTTAAGAGGCTCTCTGACTACTTGCATTGCCTTCTACAGCTCATCGTCCATTAGCATCATTATCTATCATTGCTTTGCTGTAATGTGGTCTCGTTCTTTCCCTCAAAGCGTTGCAAGAATGAACACATCCTCCCGGGCCTGTATAACAACTTCCTCCCGTCTTCCATTCTTCATGATTTACAACCGAGGAAACTAATTAGATTTTGTCTCTCTATTTATTGCATGCACTAGATTGTGCAAAAAATACGCCTGCAGAAGTTATTTTCAAACCACCCATCAAAGAATCATTTGCCTAGTTTTTATAGGTGAGACAGTGCAACGAAAGATTTGTTAGGTCGCCAACTCTTTGAATCTGAAAACTTGAAAAGTTGCCTTCGTGACTCCATCGGGAGATTAATTTTGTTCCAACAAGCAGCATGTACGAACAAATTGTTCCTTTTGTGCGTTTGATGTGATCAGGTGTCACAATATTCCTCTCCTAGAAATTTGGATGTCTTATTACTGTATTTCACTGCTGCCTGAGCCATGCCCTACCATAAAATTTTCCAGGATTTTAAAAACCTTATCTAGTGAAAAATATGTTCAGCTTCATCTATATATAGGTTAACAAAAGACTAACTTTATTAGCATCAAAATAGGGATACGCCATAAACTCAGAGGAGAGGACAGATGCTACCAAGTTTCTTTGGAGTTCTCCAAGAACGAAGGAAATTAATCGACCTACTCTTTTCAATCACCTGAAAACCCGGTTTGATTAACCAGCTCTTGTTTTCATTCTTCTGCGTTTGAGATGGAAAATTTTTTTGAACTTCTTTGGTGGAGCATTTGAGAGGCACTGGATGAATCGAAAAGAAGACAGTTTTATGGCAGCATGCCATCGGGCATGGCTATGTGCAGCGCCACTCCAGGTAAGGGGTACGTTAAATTACGCTTGACATTTCGAGGGGACAGATTTCGTACAAATAATATAAAAGCAAGTAATGAAGAGTGAAAGATGAGCGTGAATATTATCAGTTTCTGGTCAACCACTTATTCTCTCTTTACGGAGCTAGATGAATGGCGTGCCTCATGCAGTTTTGAAAAGGAAAAGCAGGTCCCCCCCAACCTGAAGCATGACTTCAGTTGGCTACAGAAGTAATATACTAGCCATCTCTTACGGCGTGACTTCAAGTTTCTTCCAATGCGCTAACATTTAATAGATTTTTTTTCTTTTTGGCATCTGTGAAGACTTGAATAGTTAAAGTCCCTTCTTCTGCATGAGTCTCTGGCAGGTCGCTTTCTGCACAGCTGGGATATACGAGTAGCAGTAATGCCGGAGGAAGAAAGAGTCAGTCACCTCTTCGACACACTGCAACTTCCTCCTCTCATGTCGACATGACCATCGTTCATCAGTACCAGAGGTCTACAACTGCTAAAGCGGCGGCTTTCTTCCCAACAGAAATGAAAGAGCTTGTCCCTCTGCAAAACGCAGTCGTCGAAGAAGAGGTGACTCTCATCAACTTCCAGCGGTTCCGGAAGAAGAGGTGTTTGTGACTTTGTTGCTATATAACTGCAAACAGGTCTTTCAGCTAAAATGAACCGTTTCTCCTATGACATATAAAGATCCATTAGACATTAATATTACAATTATATAGGAATTGAAGGTGATGGGAGGTGCAAGTTACAGGAACCATGATAGCAAAATAATAAGATAAACTTCAATGGGCAGTTTGAAGTTCTGAAAGTTGACTTGTCCACGGCAAATCATTGATTGCTAATTAATTTGTATTATTTTAAACCTAGTTGTCCCACAGATAGATGCATCTCACATCACCTCATGGTAAAGCCACTTGGAGAAACGAAGGGACAGGATTGAAGTGATGATACAAGACATTATTAAGACAGGCATCCACAAGTCCGAAAGAAAACGGGAAGAGAAGGGAAAGAAAGATGCAATACTAGAACAAACCCATCAAATTGCCTGACAAAATAGAATGAGAAACATGGGATAGCAACAGAAATTTCATGGTAAGAGGTGGAATCGGCAAGAAACATGGAAGTCCGAGAATCTAGACTATCTCAAAGAATCCTCCCAGGGCCATTGCAGTTTTTAACAGCATTTTCGTTTCTAAGAACAAATGAGAAAACTATAGTGACATATAGGTGTCGAAGAGGATAAATAATAATGAAGAAGAAACAACAAGAAAGAAGCTGGATCCTTTCACCCTTATCTTCCTACTCGTTTATGAAGTTGATTATGTTTCTGCTCCTTTTTGAAGTTGACCACTTCACTTAACTTTTTGATGAAAACCAGACCTCATCTCGTTGATTTGATAAGGAATGGCATCAGTATACTCTTTTCTTGACCAAAAAATTGAACCTTTGTTATAAAACAGTCATTCATCCTTCTGATAGCCAGGGAAGTCCTGGAAACTAGACCTAGAAAAAAGCAGTTACAGTTAAAAGAGACGAGGGCATGGCTACTGAGGTAACACAAACATTGACATAGTATGGACAAGATGAAGTTAAAACGCATACACGCTTTGATATTCATGATTTGTAAGTCTTATATGGATTTGTTTTGAGATCTATGGGAGAAATTCTGCAAAACGGTCACCTAAAAACAGAAGCAGAAACAGAAAAATATTTCGGGGTGCAGAATTATACTTTTTTGTAAACTTCAGGGTGCCCAATCAAATTTAATGCAAACTTTAAGGGGGGTATATGGGTTTTCTGGAAAAAGAAATAATTGCTTAAATTTCTGAAAATCCAGGCAGACTATGCCCCCTGGCCGCTATTTAGCTCTATCCCTGCGCCTAAAAACGAACAGAAGAAATGTTGTTATTGATCCTTTAATGCACAAGGACCTGACGCCTGCAAGTAAACAACATGGAAAAAAAAGCTGTACCCAGCAACAAGTATTTATGCATTAATGTATTTTCACTAGGAGAGAGAGAGAGAGGGAGAAAGAATTGCAACAAAATGTGAGAAAGGAACTTCCATTGGTCACTAACATGGAGCTAAAAGAACCACCAAGGATCCTGCCTTTTCTTTCTTACACATTGGCGTCACCCTCACAATAACCATCAGTTCAAAATTATCCGCCCAATATTTATCAATGTCACCAATCGTCAAGAACTTTCTAAGTATCTATGAAACCTTAGTCTTTATAATGTCAGCGTCTTAAAAACCTTAGTCTTTATAATGCCAGCATCAAGAAATCTTTATCTATAAAAGCTTACCTCACGGAATCTAAACATAGTACCATTCAACATTTCAGCTATGCCAGTATGCCTATTATGCAAAGTCCAGAGTAGAAACCTACAATGCCTACTGGGGACACACTACTAAAGTCAGTTCCTTGAGATAATAGATCGTCCGCTTGCAATCTCGTTCAAGAAGAAACCTCAGAAGTCAGAACTCAAAAGTTTTTAAAAGAGTAAGGTAGAAACGCAATTTGATCTTGAAAGCATGCATAACAATAGATACGCTCACAGAAGCACAAATTTATTAAATTGACATCAACCACTGACTGAAACCGCCACATATAATTTCTCTATTTACCACATATCTAATTCCTAATGGACCTTGGTTAGTAAAGTAGGTTAGTAAAGTACGAAGGAACAAAAACATGCTTGCAAAGATACATCTCGAAGGAACAAAAACATCAAAATCTTGGTCAAAGGATTGCTACAATTACCTCATAGGACGTCCTTTAGCCCACAACGTGAATCGTTCTTCATATCCAAGAATTGCTCACACGAGGCCATTTTCAGAAGTCAAAGGACATGTATAAGGTCGCAATGTATAAAATGATTCAGTAGAGGCACTCTCATTCTGGTTTGCGGAAATGCAAAAATGGCCGTAGCTGTAAATGAATCAGAAACGTGAAAAAGAACCATATCTGATCCACTTAGCCATGCCATGTTGTAACCCTGTGATTACACTCTCAGCTCCAAATTTGATTTTCATCATATTTGCATGTGAAAGGTGCAAGCAGAAGTCCCCAGAAAAGACCAGCTCTACGCTATCCTGAAGCATTTCTCTCCACCATTCCCACTGTTAAACTGGATTATGAAAGCCTTCAGGACTAATAACTGACAATTGCCAACAACATCCCATCGGTGTAATATGAATATTGGTAGAACCTATTTTTGAAAGAGAAAAAGCAAAGCGAAAGAAAAGAATGTCTCATACAGAAACCCTGGAAAATGAACGGCGACAACATGCACTTTCGTGGAGAAACGAGACAACTAATATCAGTTTGTCTTTTCCTTTTATTATTGCTTTACTCTGGTTTAACATGTTTAACATTTCTGCACTGAGAAAGGATTTGCAGGCAAAGATAGGAAACAAGCAAATCTTCAATTTTACAACCCAATACAGATAATTATACAATAGAAGAAAGCACAAGATGTACAATTTGATTGCAATCCTTCTGCTAACCGTCTGAACATAAAAAGAAACAAATTCATCTACATCCAACAAGACGAGAGCATCGCCGCATATGGCAAGCAACACTGGACCAAGAAAACGAAAACTAAAGCATACCACGAAAACGCAGATCATTGTTCCGCCATTGTTTCAAGAACAGCGGACTTGGGGTTAACCATTGGAGGGCCCTTCTCCCTCCGCTCGAGCTCTCCCAACTCGAAAGTGATGAGTCGATCCCAGTTACCGCCTTCAAACAACACCCCTGCCTTCCCATCGGTGATTCTCTGGACTATCCCACTGTACATGTAAAACGGGTTATTCTTGTTCGTCACAATCACGATCATTCCAGGCATCAAAATGGGCAACTCCGGCGCCTTTGGTTTCGCTCCGGGAATCCCCTTACCAGCACCGGCTTCCTTTCGTGGAGGCGGGTTCTTCTCAATGAACTGCTTCAAACCCTTCTCCCCACCTGGGAAACCTCCGGTGAATCCAAGCAGCTCCTTCTCGAAAGCGTCTTCCTTAAGACCAAAGGAAGACAGAATGCGCGTTTCTTTCTTGTCCCCTGCTTCTTCCTTTTCTGGTTCGAAAGCATGGGTGGTAGCATCCTCCTCCTCGCTTTTTCTCTCTTGAGTGAGCTCTCGCTCGAGTCCTGCCTCTCCGTTGCAAAGGCCTCTACCGCCCATTAGCTGCGAGAGGTCGAATTTGAGGGAGGCCCTTGGCGGCGATAGCCTGTCGATTCGCCTGCGCTGGCAGGGGCTGCCGGTGTTTGAGAAGGGGAGGAGAGGGGACCTCGAATTAAGAGATCCATTGGAGAGGATGAGGCTCTTCTGATCGATCAAGCACTGGAGAGTGTGAAGCATCTGAGCGGAAGCCATGGGTGCCCAGCTAGCTAGCCCGCTGGCTTGGCAATTTCTCGACACACTACGCCTTTATTTCCCTCCACAGAATGTCGAAGGAGCAAAGCTATCAGAGCGATATCTGCTGTCCACGTGTTGCCGTCTAACTACAGCACCTGATCTGCATCCGTCGCTTCTTCCTCGTTCTTTTCTTACGGAAATTCTGAAAACTCTTCAACAAACTTGTTATTACTGCAACATTGTCTTAGTGGAAGAGGATCTTCTCGTCGCACCAAAAACCTTTTAGATAGTGAGAGTTTTCCCTCTGGTGTTTGATTGAGATATTACACTAAGATTTTAGATTCCAAGGATTTCAAATTCATGATCTTTAACTAGGATCTTACGAGGTTGACATAAAGTGAAACTGAGCATTGCTGCGAAACCAAAAGCCACAACTAAATGCTATTCGCCTGACACTCATGAATTGAGAAACCATTCTTATGAATAATTATGACAAGAGACCTGATCACGCTTCCTAACTTGTCATTTGTTATACTCAATCGAACTCCAGAGCCTTGACCTGATCCTGCGAGAGGTCGGACTGAAAATAGTTTTTATTCATGACAAGTCGTTGACATCAATAATATATGTCTGGAAAAGTTTAACCGCTTGCTTGTGTTACTTAGTGATCTAAGTACTGCTCAATAAGAGAGTTAAAACCTTTCTTTCCTCTCATTTTCTACATAAACAAAACTTCCTCCTTAAGTACCAAACTTGCTTTGTGTCTGGAGATGAACCCTTATATGTTTCAACTAGAAAGATATCGATTTCATTTTACAATTCAAGAGCTCAAAACGGACAACATATATCCCATATTGATGGGGTCAACAAACCCCCATATAATTGCATATAACCATGTTTTATACAGCTTGTACAGATGTAGACTTCAGCAGAGATGCAATAATAAATTTTTTTATTTAAAACCAAAAAAAGACCCCACAAAACCCGAGTCACGGAAGCCAATCTTTACCAAAGTCAGCTGCAAACCCAAATTCCCCTCACAAGAAACCGGTAAATGATGCCTCCAGGTCAACTTGGTCCCAACCTGTTGTGCATGCTTCAGCTGGAGAACCTCTCTAGCCTCCTCCTGCGGAGCTCCTCTGCTGACAGCTCACGATTCCGATTGGTTGGAAAAGCACCACCTTCCCTTGGTGTGTCGCACATTTCACACCTCCTCAAGCTAACAGCGTTATCAAATGTACAAACTGGGCATCGCCACACGGCATCACTCCTTGTTCTTCCGACACTCCCCCTGCCAAAGGTCCGCCTGCGTTGGCCTGTCAAATAGTCCTTGATGTACCGGACAGGACGACTCAAAACGCCAACGACCTTTCTGAGCAGCATAGTAAGAGGATCTGATCTGATACGTTCCCCTCTAAAATGCAGGTAAAGCATACCAGCAAGTATGCCCCCTAGATGGCCAAGAAATGAAACTCCTGGCACAAACATCTGGATGAGAACAAGTTCGGCCCATGCAGCATAGCGTGATGGGACAATCAGCCCATGGACATAAGTATAATCATCCGACTGAGAATTGAGCACCACCTTCATGGCGAAAAGCACGCCCGAGAAACCAACAGCGTACTCCTGGTAGTAGGCTTTATCATAATCAAACAGGACCAACATTTTTGCCAGGGCAAGCGTGATGCCTTGAGACATGGCGAGCAAAGCTGCTACCATAGAAGCAAAATCAACACTTCCCATTGAAATTTCCAGTTGAACCCCCTTCCACAGCAATGATAGCATATTGTACACAAGGTGGGACTCGCCCATGTGATAGAAAGCAGATAAGAAGAAACGCTTCAGATCCCGATTCTGCAAGAAAAATAAGCTAAGATAGATAAAGGAGATAATGGCAAATTTCTCTAAAGATCATATCTCCATGTACTGACTAATGACTAAACTACATCCAAAAAGGAAACGTAAATGATTTGCAGAAACTATGCGTACGATCACTGAACATGTGACCACATGCAAGAAATCAAAGGTATAATGATCAAATTTGTTGATACTATGCAAATCTGCAATATGTTAAATCATCATTCTCATTCATCTGCTCAATGATAGTTTGGTCCAGATGATGAAACAATTAGTGGTTCTTCTTGTGCTTGCCTGCATTCAATTTTCCACAGCCTGGTTCTCTCACACCAAGTGTCTTCGTGTCATTTTTCATCAAACCAGGTAATTCAGCTGTCAATGTGCATAGCTGATTTCAGCAGTTTTGGCTGCAATTTCACAGTGAGAGGACCTGGATACTGCATCACGTATCCACCTCACACCACATTTATCCATGTTCACTATGTTCCATTGGAGAGCTCTATCTAAATTGTCCACTAAAATTGTGGTTGATCATGGAAAAAAAATTACAAAAAAAAAAAAAAGCCGTAAGGGTGAGAAAAGGTAGGACCAGGATAAAGCATAAATTTAGAACTGGCATGTGATCTCCAGCCAGTTGGGAATCTAAATAAGCAATTAGAAGTAGAACTATGAAGATCTTGTTAGCCTTGCCTGGCATTGCAGGAATGGTGCTGCATGCTGCAGACCAGCCTTGGTTTGTGTTTGCATGAAGCGGGATGGACACCTTTCTAACAAGCAATAGCAGAACATCAAATTGGTCATTAAACGCCATGTTCCTCTTCCCTTATTTGCGTAGGCATGAACCCCACGCGCTCCTGGAATGCTAGGCTTCTCAAAATGCTGTGTTCTATGCTACCAAACAAGCTCATAATGTTCAATGGTAACAACATCTGAACCAAGTCTAGATAATTTTCAAGTTAATATAACACACACCTGGCAGATTTCAGCTTAACTTTTTTTCTCCTTATTCTGGATCAAAAATGAGTACACTCAGGACATGGAAAGCCAATCAGGCCGCTGTTTCATCTAGACTTGAAAGTAGAAGGTGATTTTTTTTTTTTTCTTAAGCATACCCTATAAGTCTTTCTTCTGTACTGCTTCATTAATGTGTAAACAAATAATCAAACCAAAAATTTTTCAAAATTGCAAATATGTTCTGAATGGGAAAAGGTTGTCAATGACAATAAAATGTGAAATCAATAATTCTCAAAAGATTTTGGGAACGACCCTTGTTCTTTTGTTCCCACGTCAAAGGAAAGTCTGAGCAGTGCGCTTGCCGGGATAGAAGTTGATGAAGAGAAGTTTTTGCTGCATGATGAAAGGTAATGACCTGAAAGGACTACTACTATCAACTTCTTTTAGTACTTTTAGGTCCTGTTATCTGATGTGGTGACAGCTCTACATGCTTCTATGGAACTTTATATAGTTTAATATTTCCCAATTAGAACTATAAAGTGTAACATTTCAAAACGAAACATAAAATTTATGAATGCAGATCTTAAGCCAGAAAAGCACAAGGGAAACCAGTGATTGCTCTGCAGCATAGTGTACTATCTAAAGGGACATGCACGAACTGCAAAGCGTAGTAGACAGTCAACAGACTCAGCACAAAACTATGACTTAAATTTGCTCCACTAACAAATCCGTTTGAGATGTGAATTAGAGAATCAGTAGCATTTCCCCCTCACAACGATCCTGTTCATATTCTCCTCGAAACAACATTTCAGACAGTAGTTTAGGCTTTTAAATCTCTCAAGCTGATTAATCGATGCTGCATGAACTGGGCAGATCCTATATAAGAAAAACTCCACACGCATATCATGCCCTTCAATATTTGGACGACAGTCACTAATGCTAGAAGAGATGTACTTGGCAGCCGTTCCCAATTCTAAATTTGTTCCTAGTTGAATGACGCTAAAATTTTCTAAGTTGAAATGACTCAAAATGAAATACACGAAAAGAGAACATAGACTTCAGAACAACATACCTTACACACCTGTTGTTCAGCTGGTCACATAAACCCTTCTTTTACTCCTATCTACGTATTCTTTTCCCAAATATTCATGGGGCAGAAATTCCACCGATGTGGGAATATAAACAAATCAATCTGTGAATGATGAAAGCAAAAAAAAGAGACAATATCTCCCCTGCAAATGAAGAATATTCTTTTCCTGTTCTTTCGAATCCTCATGTTTAATGAAATTTTCAAGCAATGTCGCGAGAAAACAGCCAAAAACTATCCGAGGCGAACAAAAAGAAGAGAGAGATAAGAAAAGACATGAGGACGGATTGCGGAAGACGAGACCATTCTAAAAAAGAGCAACAACGAGCCGAACAAGCTTCACTCAACACCAGAACAAAGAACGAAGATAACAAGCAACGAGCCTCCACAAAATGAGGATGCCCAAGTTCGATGAATTATTTTTCAGTATCTTAATTTTCTCCGGCAATAGGGGCTGGCCAAAGCATACTCCGTCAACAATCGCTACGCCAAAATAATACGTCGAGCTCTTCGCCTAAAGTCCTAAAGGGGAAAGGAGATAAACCAAAACAAAGGAAGGAAGAAAGGCAAGCCAGAAAAGTATTGCGGAGGAAAAGAGAGGACGAACCTTGACAATGATGTGGGGATTGAACCAGACCTCATCTATGGTGGGGAGTAGGGCATCGAGTACGCTGGGCCTCAGGTAGATGAGGGTATTGGCCAGTAGCAGCCCCGCCGTGACTGGGGGCTTCCGCTCGAGGCGATAGAATTCGTTTGCGACGTTTAGCGCCAGAAACGGAAGCATCCCTCTGGACGGCCTCCTCACCACACCATCCATCCTTCTTCTGCCTCTTCTCCTCTCCCTCCTCCTCCTTCTTCTTCTTCTTGCTTCCAAGATAGGGCGGTGCCTTCCTCCCTCAGCTTGAAAGCGTGAGTACGTGCAGCGGAGATTCAGGAGGCTTCGAGAAGAAAAGCATATGGCTGTCAGGCCCTCATTAAGAAATTTTCGTTTCTTCGGGGTTAAGGCAGAGGTGGAAAGACGCTAACTCGAGCCGCTCTTTGGTGTTGGGGGCGGGTACGCCTCGCGGGCCACCGTCCCTCTCCATAGTGACCGGGAAGCGAATTCGGAGCTCACTTTCTCTTTCTGAAAGTCGCTTCCCATTCGCGCTCCTGCTCGCTTCTACCACAGTCTACACATGATATTGAGAAAATTCCATTACATGTACCAAGGCAATATTTTTCAAGACATATGCTTCCACCCTTTTAATTTGAGATCCCTGATCATATTATTTTCGTTTATTGACAACTGTCCTGTACCACTGTGAAAGATCCGTTTATGTTTCAATGTTTTCCATCTTCCGACCTAAATTAAAAATCTTGTTCTAAAAAACATGCTCTATGCAATAATAATCGTACAGTTTCACTTCCAAAGTGATAAAATTAAAACTCACAAACTCCTCACATTCTTCTCATATTTCCTTCTTCATTCCAAATCTTAATCTACACCAGCATTTTTTATTCAACTTAAAAGTGTAAACGTGCTACTCATATTCGATTCATTATATATAAACCAAATATAAAATGTGAACTCATTCCTTTTTTGCGGAACCAGATCGAGAACAGGCATAAAGAAAGGAGCAGGAAACAAAGAAAAGGAGTGATTCGAAGTTGCATGTTTCTTTTAATCAACGAAAAGATATTCACCCAGCCTTTGCCGTAATAAAGGCACACTAGTAGCTCAAGGAAGTTAGCATACGAGCCATATTGCGCATGCCAAAGCAGCCTGGAGAAACAGGAAGGATACTTTAAAGAGGCCAACGCTCCTCTTCTATTTCCCCTGCTTTTTGGGGTCTAAGGCTACTTTGAAATTTAGATGGGAAACGAGAACCAGAGGCCAGAAAGAGTTCAAGTTTTAACCTGATATAAGAAAAATGAAGAAAAAGCTCGAAGATTATGCTATTTACTTGGAGGCCACACAAGGTAATAAAACTAATTGGGTAGAACTTCTGCATCTTATTTGGAACGAACATGATAGGTGACAAGCACCACCAAAAGATTTGAGGGAAAAAAGGGCAAAAAATGGGGTGCTGATTCTTATTGCAGTTTGAAGAATCACCAAGGTTTCACATGAACAGAAGAGTGTGCCCTAAAAAACTTGTTATATCAGAGACAAGTACATTCACCCCACGCAAGTGCAACGAACCAGAAGGGCATTCATGCCAACCGCTTTCTTAGTAGAGTGGATCCGAACATGAGCAGCATGCTGATGAAATAGCAAATTAACCAGGTTCATATACAACAAAGAGATTCTGTTGTCAAGAGAAGCACGTAAATCTAATCGAAGTGCTTACATTAGTATCTACATGGCATCTCCTGAGTCTAAAGGAAAAAAGAAAAAAAGGTTTCCTCTTTCCCTCCGTATAGGCCTTATGCCCTCACAGCTTCCTGAACAAGAGCAAGTTCTGCGGAAATAATGAAGGAACACCTGTCTGCTTCTCGAAGATACTGCACATCCCCATTCATTAGCTTCAGTATTTTATGACATATTGACAAGCCAATGGCGTCCTCAACCTCACACTGATCAGTTCCAAACATTTGCCTGATATATTCCTCCGGAATTCCACGACCAGAATGTATGATTCTGCAACAATCATAGAACAGATAATCGGATCATTTTCAGTTCAGTACACATGATTCGGCAAGTTTGGACGTGGGAGATAATCTATTTTTACGCACACACTGCAACAATATCTCACAAAGTCACAAAAGATCGGGCCACAACATGTGGTCTCCAATAGTTGGATCTTCGAATAAAAACTCTTAACGGTATCTGATCTCTTTTCCTTCAAACAATACCATGGATATCTCGCCAGAAAATTCAACTGCTTAACTTTTATTTGAAAACTCAGTTGTGCCCCAATACACACACACACACAACCTGCTAGTAACACTAAAAAAATTTATCCTCAAAACGGGATCCTAAAGACATGTTTACTTAGCAGAAAGCAGGACCATGATTGTGTTTTACAACACAAAGGAATTTTTGAGAGTATTTGGCCGATAAAGTTACTAAGACTTTACGAGTTTAAACAAGTTGTGCTTTTATATCGGAAAAAGCATGAAGCAAGAACTGATACTATTGAATAAACCCACCAAAATACCAAGCTATAAAGCCAGGTCAGACATTCTAGTAAGACCTGTTTAAGGCCAACAAAACTTTTGGTAAAATTTAGTCTTGGTACGGAGGATATTGTGTGGGATCACAGCTGAAGCCCTCGTACAATCATGCAATTGAAAAATATGACCATGCGATCTTACAGAAAAGTCAATTATGAAACCACGATTGAAATTTGAAACAGTAGTTATTTATTGGGATGAACAATCAAGAAAGAGTTAAAGCCTTCATCAACTAAAAGCATGATCGTAAGGGTGGAGCATATTTAGCAAGCTGTTTAATTCCAGATATTCCGCTGAAACACAAGTATTATACAGGCTCACACATGCATTAACGTGGTCCTCGACTTTGAAACAAACTAAAAGGTTGGAAGAGAAACAATACCTGAGCTCCAAATGTACAAGATGAACACTTTTCCCCAGGCTATCTTTCAATAGATTAACCGAAATTGTTATGAGGCCTTTCCTTGGGGTGAATTTCACAGCATTTGACAAGAAATTAGCAACGACTTGTTGAAGCCTCAGATTATCCCCATACAACCATTTCAGACCTGGCTGCTCCACATAATCATGAATGATCCGGATGCCCTTTTCCTGGCTTCTGAGCATAACTTGGCTTACTGCAGCTGTAAGAACAGCTTCAAGGGTGAACTCAACCATCTCCAAATCCAAGCAGCTGCGCAGACACACACACACACACACACAAAAACAAAAAAGTAGTAAATCTCAAATCATAGGACTTGTATACATGTTTGAAAAATAAATGATGGTAGACATAGGCAGTTTGAGGTTACCCGTCTATCATGCGCTGCAGATCTACATCATCTAGGATCTTGCTAAGCTGACGCTGGCAATCAATACTCGTAACCACAAATGGCTTTTTCTCTTCCGGTAAGTCAGCATCTTCTAGCATTCCTGTTGAGAAAATGATCCCAGATAGAGGATTTTGAATTTCATGCCTTATGTATGACAACGCCTTCAATTTTTTCATAGCAGTTTCTTCTGATAACCTCTGCACATGCAATGCCTTTTGAAGCTCTTGACTAGCAAGTTGCAAGAAACAAAATACTCCTGTTACTGTTCCCTTTCCGTCAAGTTTCTTGCTCACAGAAAGCAAACAGTTGTCATACTTCCCATCACGTCCAAAAAAGCCAAAAGGGAACTTCTCTGCTTCCTGGCCCACCATTGCATTGTTAATTAAAATGCCAAGGTTTACAAACATGTCATGATTTTTCAGCCGACAACATGCCATGTGTGTGCCAAAAACCTCGCCCAGCAGCATTTTTTCAACCACATCCTCCCTATCCCATCCAGACAGCTTGGTCATTGCTGCATTCCATTCAGAACACCAGCCAAACTCATCTGTCCCAAAAATTGGGGGTATCAATGGGCTAGGGTTCTGTACTATTGCTCTATAATCTCCTTGGATACGAGTGAATTTGTCCATCACCAACTTATGCTCAGTCATATCCTGGGCAATGAAGCACACTCCAACAACACTGTCATGCAGATCCCTGCTAGAGCAAGCATTCACAACCAAGATTACAGGGTTGTTATCATATTGAGGGCCATGTGTTTTCATCTGGAATTGCACTTCTTGCTCTTCTTCACCTGCAACAGAAAGCAGCAGGACAATCCATTTTTGAACTTTAACAAATGAAGATAATAAAAATGACTAAAGATTGAGTGTCTTTTACAAACATCCACAAAACTAAAAGAACTAACTAGAATAAGCAAATCAATAAAACGTTACCATTCAAAGCCAGGTAAAGCATCCTTTTCACACGTTCCACAGAACAATCCTCAATAAGAGTGAGCAGGTGCTTTCCCATGACTTGTTCGACTGACAAACCAGTCAATTCGGCAATTTTGGTATTCCAGCCATTAACCAGTCCATTTATGTCAACTGCAAAAATAGGGGCACTAGCAGTTTCAATCAGCCTCACCATCTCATTTGTAACCACATTCAGTTCCTTCATTCCTTCAAGCTTCAAATCATTCATTCGAGAATGAATAATGTTCTCCGTACCAGTAATTTGTACTTCCTTAGAGGATCCCCGAAGGATCAGCTGAAGAGAATGGATGGCATCCATCTCAAAATCCTTCCATGGCAAACTCCTAGTTTTAACGACCTCGAGAAATGCTTTAAAAGAGGATCTGGGGTGCATCCTCCTTCCATCATCCTTTTCCTCAGGATCATGTTTTGCACCACCCCATCGGATTTCAGAGGCAGTATGAGATCTGAACCAGAACAGCATGTCATTGGCGGTAATCCTAACAGCAGCCATTCCACAGACAATGCTGCCAATTGCAAGTGCACCTGGATATCCTGCTTCATAAAGACTATCTGTACTCAAACCAGTAGAATCCTTGTGATATTCTGAAAGCCAAATGGCAATATCGCGTATCTGAGATTCAGTAGGTGTCCGACCAAGCAGATAAAGTTTACTGCCATACAAAAGCGCAGCACCATCACATTTTACAAGATCCATCACGTTAGGGGTCTGAGACACTATTCCCAAAGGAGCATCCCTGAGAAGCATATCACAGAGCAATGTCTGTGTCCTAAGGATGTTCTTCTCACGCATCTGGTTTTCCAATTCAACCTCCTTGTTTACATGAATAGCAAAAACTTGCATCAGAAACTCACAAGCATATCTCAGAGGAAAAGGGACAAACCTTGGGCTAGTATTGTGGCAGACCACCAGTCCCCAGAGCCTCTTTCTCTTCTGCTGCTGCGACCTTTGGTTAGGCTCAGTTTCATCTTCCCCCTCATCCTCCCCCTCATTGATAACCACTGCCATGACCAGCGATGCAATAGAACTCATGTTCTCCATATATTGTAAATGACAACTGTGGGGGGCCCTCAAGGTCGAGCCACATAGTGTCAGATCAGTTTGCAGGTTCTCATCTTGATACACCTTCACTGGTTTGGCACGGCAATCACATATCATCCGAACCTTGTTCTTCATAAACAAGAACCTGGCAGCCTGCGGAATATCGGTAGCAGGATAGTGCAGGCCCAAGTATGGTTCTAAGTCAGGTTTCCTTATCTCCGACACAACCTCACCATGATCATCTTCATGAAATTTATATGTCATGACACGGTCATAGCCAGTGAGCTGATGAACCTCCTCAACCACAGTGTCACAAAGTCTACTGATACTTCCGCCTGGCAAGGACTGCAAGCGAGCTATGGCCTTTGCTGCTAGCTTATAAGACTGAAGAGCTCCAGCAGCAGTGATAGGCAGCTCAGAATGTTTGACAGGCTCAAAATCCATAACAAGTCCAGAGACGACTCTGTGTACAATGGCGTAGAAAGGTTTACCGGAGGATTTACAGTGAACCAGAATGGGGTTTAACAGGGAAACTTCAGCAAAACCTGCTGCCTTTTGCAGTGATGCGACGCTAGTGGATGTAAAAATCGATCTTAAATCCGTGCCAATTCCCAGAACAGGGAGATCGCCAACACTAGGGACGGCATGGCTAGACATTGTTAACATGTCAGCAGCATTCTCGCTATACGCAATGACCCGGAAGCTCTTCTCATCCAAAACCAGCAAGCACCCAAATGGCTGAATCAGTTTTCCCTTCTGTATGTTCTGAAGGTATGCTGTTACCTTCTCGGACCTAGCTTGATCAAGGGAAACAGTCCTAGTGGCGGCAACGGATCTGGTGTAGTCAAAGGAGCTACCAGACTCCTCAAAGTCGGCATGTAGATCAGCATCAACAGTGGTCTGAGCAATTATTCTAGCAGACCTCCTTGTCCTACTCGAACTACTGGAAGATTGGCTGGGCCTGGAAGAAGACATGTTTCACCGAAAGAAGCAAACAACACCTGAATTGAAATCAGAGGGTTAGTTAGAAGACGCAGAAATGGAAAAATACAGGTACTGATCTAACCATGCCCCAGAAGACTTCTGAAACCACAAAGAAGACTGACCAATATGTCAACTTGCACACTCTATCCTATCCTGCAAGTACAAAAGCTGAAGCGTTCCTTTCCTTAAAATTTCCAAAGATAGGTTTGGAACAAGAAGGTCAGAAGACACCAAAGCAACAGTTTACAAAGACGGAAAACACTTTAAAGCCTTCTTCACCCCGACCAACTTTATAAATTAGACAAAATTCGCTGAGGATAGCAACTTAGTCTTCATTCTCTAGACCACTCACCGTACTTCTGGTTTCCAGAAGAGAAACAGGCCAAAAAACTTCAAAAGGGATCAAAACCCTTTTAACTTTCCGGCTTTCTTCTTTCTTAAACTTAGCTCATAGACTATATATTCATCAGAAAAACAGAGTGACGCCCCACCTCTCCCCTTCAACACAAACAGGCTTCTCCTAACAACAGAACTCAACTAGCATCCCTTATCCAACACCAGCCTCACAATCTTTTTTCACATCATTCATGCTTCATATATTCACAGCAACCAGAAAAAGCTTAAAAAACTGCAACAAGCCATGTGAATCGACCCACATAAACTCGCTCTCAGAAAAAGATGGAGCAACCCACCTTGGAGAATGATGTGTAGAATGCCTCAATCCATGAGAACATTAAGCAAGCAGGTAAAGCTTCTGCCTGCGGCTGCAGTCGCCAGACACCGCACAGTATGATAGCAACGGGAGAGCCGAGAGAAGAAAGAAAGCGAGGAAAGAGGGGATTCTTGAGACTTCGATTGCCTAACAGATAGTACAAGAAACTGGTTCGATGTCCGCTTGTTTCCTTTCATGTTTGCGCCTCTCCGACGCACCACTCCACGTGGGCACCATCCATACCGTACCAGGGACCTGTAGGCTCTAACAATCCGACTTAACCATTAAAAGGAAAAGGAGGGACTTAACCAGAGGAAACCACGGTTACGGTCTTCCCCAGGCCACCCAATCTGTGTGCCGCAACTACTTTCCCTCTGTCTTTCCATCCCTCTCTCTCTCTCTCTCTCTCCCTCTGAGTTTGAGCTTTGAGGACTCAAAGGCACACGCTTGGACCCCAGCTGAAGTTGGCCCTCTGTTCACCTTCTATCCGGTAGGTAGACCCATATGGCCACCCAGTTGATCCCCCCAAAATCTCAACTTTCTAGCTCCCCTTTCTTTCAACAAGGCGTGGCTTCTGGCCCTGTAACTACGGCCCTACTGCTGTGACATGATATGGCGGTGCCTTTTTCTCCATCGTTTGTTCGTATATGCAACTGTGCAAGATGGGGATGTCGGCATGATCCAACTCAGCGTCACTTGCCACCCGATCTTGTCCAAGTCAAAAAGGTTTCGAGACGGTCATTGAAATATCTTAGCACCTTCGAGAGAAAAAAAAAGGATGGATGGAAATGTTTTCCAGGGCCTCCGTTCGGATCAACAAGCCGGCGCAGGTGACATCTGATAATCGAACCTTTAACATCCTTTTGAACTTAAAAAATCCTTGATTTTCCATGGATGGTGCCCCAGAAATACTTGGTGCAGAAGCTATGTGAACACATCTGTTCAGTCATTTGAGATTTCGTGCTAATATTTTGTGCCTAGACATAAAACGACAGCAATTTCTGAACCACCACAGATTCGATCTCCTACCAATCTACCATGCCTCGCCAGACGCGAAGCAGGGGCACATGCATCTTCATGCCTTTGTCTGCTTGTCATCAGCAGGAAGACAGTGCGTATGTTCGTTCTGATATTTAACCAGTTTTGAAGGGGTGACGGCACACACATGGAGTCCATCACGCCGAGACATGGGTTTCACAGGCTGCACCAGTGCGTCCAGTTTTGGATCTTTTTCGGGTTTGGATCCGTTTGCTATCTTTTGGCTTCAAAATGGATTCAGAACCACCATCCGTTAAGGTATTTGAGATCCGACCCGGTTAATTTTCCTGGATCTTATGGCCGTGGTCGGATCGGTAAGGTTGGTATGATGGGTCTGATGATTCCATGTGTATGGGTGTGGATGTTGGCATGGGCTAAGTCTGCCAGGACCCACCAGACCGCCCACTTGAAGATATGAGAAATTCAAGATTTGGAGCTTCTTGCCTTTCGGATAATACCAACGGGACCGTGGTCCCACTGTAGGGGGTTTGGGTTCGGGTCTGGTTTGATTACCTCTTTACCATTTAGTCCGGCTCCTAGATCAAGAACAATTGTCAATACGGATCCCAAAAACTTTCCATTATATTGATATTGGTGAGTAATTTTTTCATTTACATATTGGCGTCCTTTAACTAAGTATATACTTAGTGCTTCCTAACCAAAATTTTCAAATTGTTTTGGATCGGGTCAGAGAAGATGGAGATCCGATAGTTGGCCTGGTCTAAAAGTCTGAAGCTGCTGGGCCCCAACGCGCAACTTAGATATTTGGTAGCGTAGTACAGCGAAGCTCGTAAAAGGGACATGTATAAAAGTTGTGGTGTTCTGCCTGCTTGCTCTTTCCTCTACAAACTTGCATTCAATGCATTGATAAGATAGAGATGAAGCGCCATTGGCCCCATTTTTTAGTAATATATTTCAAGTTGCAGGCCAGTTTCTATTCACCCCTTGTCCCTTGTCATTCATGTGAAGCAGCCACTCATGCCACTTGGTAGTATTATATATATATGAATCTGTAAGTGCTATACACTTAAATGTTTGATGGATAACCCTTGATTCTTTTCAGATGGGTAATTGTGAGAAAAATAAAAAAAAATGTATGAACTAATAGTAGATGACAAAAATATTCAATCACATTTTTTTTCATTGTTTTAATATTAATCATCGATCTTGAACACTTGAATGTGTCATTGATAAATTCGACTGCACAGACATACTTAAAGTGTCTAAACCGATAAGATTAGAAAAGATTATGAGAATCCAATCTGCAGACTGGATGTTCATAATTCAAGTTTCCTCTTGTTGGTATGCCTTCTCATGAAACCGACGAGCTGCTAGGCTCGTTTTTCATTCCCACCGTCCATGTGAGGCGCCAGGCTATAATGTGAAGAATAATGTACCTACCCACAAGAGTGTGAAAGCCAAAATAGGGGCCCAAAATCAAATGCCTGGTTCTGTAGGTCTCTTTCATTTGATTCTCATCTCAAGTGTTCGATCCCCGTTTCTAAACGGGTCGCGCGCGTGGAATATGGAAGATTCGCAGTCATCAAAGCACATTCAACCGCAAAATAATCAATAGAGATCCGCAATGAAAAAGGTAGAAAGAAATCGTTTCTTTCTCCTCGCGAGATTGAAGCTGTAGCAGGGACCCTTCAACTCTGACATTGGTGGGGCAGAAATTCAAATGGTGGTAAGTACCAAGTCCTTTTAGAATCGATTAATGCCATATTATATTGTTGTTACTCTGCTATATTGATTGACTTTTGTGTAAGGTAAATGGACTCAAACGAAGTGCTTGCTGGAGTACGATTCATTGGGAAGGGGGGATCAGGAAAAGGAGAGCCCTGAAAGTAGCTGCTGAACCAGCTGTCTTTCTGATGTCCTGCTGCATCATGAAGTTCTTGAAACAAAGCCTGAAAATGTGTACCAGGTATCAAAGTTGGGTCATATTCAGAGTCCCCATGAACAAGGGAAGTAGAATAAAACAAGGCGGTGGAATAAGCGCGGGAAAGGTGTGGATTTTCCAAGAACAAGCAGTTCTCCATGCGAAGCTAAGGGTAGAAGGTTTCGGCCTCCATTGCATCGATTAGAAACTCTTTTGTTCTTCATGGCCAGTGGTGGAGCCATATATAGGCAAGTGTGGGCAGCTGCCCACACCAGCGTCACAAGAGTCTTTATTTTCATATTGATGCTCTAAAAAATTTGCTCATTTATATATATATATATATATATATATATATATATATATATATATATATATATATATATATATATATATATATATATATAGTGGTGCCCTTTAAGATCCTAGGGTTTTTTAACTAGTGCCTCTCAACCTAAAATTCCGAGCTCCGCCATTGTTTATTGTCAAATCCACTTGTACAAAAGGCTGTCTACTACATTGGGTTTCCTTCGCACGTAGGCTTTGGACTCTAATTCCAGGCTTTTTCACTCTTCCCCAAGATTGGCTCTCATTTCACATAAAAGTTCATTGGAAAATGGCAATTAATTTTGAATTCTTGAAAACTTGCCTTAAAAGCAAGCGCCAGTGTACTCCTTAACAATAGTTCCCAAATTCACTTACGTAATAATAATTCCATACTTCATTTTACCATAGGTCTTGGGTTTTTGGTTGATGATGTAACACCTTATAAGTTTAGTCTCGTATCGAAGATTTTGAGGAATCTTCATGAGTTTATAAAAAGAGTCATTGATGAGAAGTTTGTCTTGGTTCCTAGCCTTTTTAGGGTTGGGATCCGCCAGGCTAGGGGCCCGAGCCTAGTCATGTTCCCAACAAAATGAATTTAATGCCTTTTTGTTTTCAGTGATAATAAGGAACTCTTCAAGAAGGAAAATCCGATGCGACCTCTGAGCGCCAAGCCTGAAGTAAGAAGGGCAACACCGTGGGTAAGGTTAAGCTGCAAAAAATTGCTCCTACATCGTTGGTTTACTAAATCTTCTCAATGACACTTGTGTTCGTTTGTTGATAGAAGGAAACTTTTAGTTGACAAGCTTGAGATTGAGGACTGACTCGAAACACACAAATAAAAGACAAGGATGGATTTGTCAGGTAAAAGGCGAAATTGCTAATAGTTATAAAAAAGTTTATGAGAATGCCTTTTCTTCCCCAATTCAAGTTTAAGATCTTCGTGTTATGACTTGTTGAATAACAGAAATTCGACGATTGATTTGACAACAGATAATTCTGTTCCCACTTAGTTTTTTTACAATTTTTTGGACATGCTTTTATTACTGTCTAAATTCCACATGCAAAATCATACTTTTGTAGTTCACGTTCCACGCATGATTCCTCTTATATTGATTTTTTTTTTAATACTTCTCAGGCTTCAGCTTTTAAGAATCTGCCCCTCGATCCAAGTCCTATTGTTGGTAACTGCGGCTTCAGATGAATTAATGTAGATCCCCAGAGTTCTGTGGGTCTTCCTGAACCAGGGTAACGTGGTTGAATTCTTTTAAAATTGGTTTCCCCATGGTTTCATTTCCTCAAGAGAGTCGGATGATTCAGTGTCATCTCATTGAGAATTAGCCACTGCCATCATCCACCAACTGTAAGGAAAATAAGAAATGAAAGACAGAGAATGGCACGTTGACAGGAGGTTAAGCATATAAAAGCCTGCTAATTTTCAGGTTAGGAGGGATGGGTTTGAGTGCAGAACCTAGGATGGCACTTCAATTCATCCACTGTAGGGGTAGTTTTTACCTGCAATTGGCAGAGCAAGTAAGAAGCCAAGCTTCTACCTGTTTTTCCTCTTTCCAAAGATTGTGAAACGTGGTGTTCTGGAATTAATATCTTCATGAGATAAGTTCATAGGTACAAGAAGGGATCTTACTAGAGTTCTGTTTGATATTCTTTTCATGTTTATTTCACCAAGATCTTAAACCAGAAGATGAAGAAACGAGAATGGCAATGGAAATTCTATGTCTCGTTTAGCCAAGGAGGAGGAAATGATCTCCACGACGGTCATTAGCATAGCAAACGATACAATAACAAGACAGAACCAAACACAATCAATCTGGTTTTTATGGAAGCCCTAATATATGAATATCGCTCTTATACACAATGGGTCCTCATTCAACCGCTTCTCAAATGTTGGTGAGAGAACTGTGGATAGAAAGAACCTTCAAGTTCTCATAGAGGAATCAATTGCATCGAATCTTAGCTAACATTTCAATTCCTTTCCTACTCTGGTTGTTAGAGTTGTTGAGATAAAGATCAAGGAAGACATTTGAAGATGTATTCATCACCTCTTTCTTTCATCTTCTGTTACGTTCGTTTCTCTCTTCATCCGAAGGCCATTTGTCTTTTTAGGGGCATTCCTTTCACCTTAAAATAACAAGAACCAGTTCCCATTTCACATGAACAGTGGTCTGTTATCCCATTTTAGACGAAGCAAACACAAAGAAAAATGAGACGCAGGCCTCACAAATTTCTCAAGCAGAACCATTGGCATCAAGGATATAGTGTTCCGTTTGTCTATTTTGAAAATTGGCCACTTTAAAAGGATGTGAAGAAATCAGCAAATGACCCCTTTTTCTCAAGTAATCAATCTCATTTTTCCTATGAACTTTTATGACACATTTCATCTTTCACGTTCTAAGTCGAAAAGATGAATTGGAAATGCCTTTTATTCTTCTTCAGATGAGAGAAACTGAGAAAGGAGGAAGGAAAGCCGTGGAAGGAAAACACGAAAGCTGCCTGGAGAAGACGAGGGAAAGTGTGTCGGAATGTGCCGCTAAAGGTAAATAAATGATAAGACGAACCGTTTTCAGCAAAATAAAGAAACTAAAGGCTCTGGTAGAGGAGCGGGAAGTGGATCAATATTCCGGGAGAGGAAGAGGGGGAAAAGGGCAGCGCCGGAAAAAGACGCTCCTCCCTCTCACTCTCTCTCTCTCTCTCTCTCTCTCTCTCTCTCTCGCTGCTCAAATCAAATCTTTCTGTCTGTTCATCGTCGTATGATGAGATGAAGAATTTCAGGAAGAGAAGAGCGGAGGAAGAAGATCGTGCTTCTGAAGACGAAGAAGAAAGGAGGTAATGTGAAAATGATGATTCCTTGTTCCTTTCCTTCCTGATAGTTCCATCCAGTTACTTCTTGTTTTCCTCAATGGTAAGGTCTATGCTTTATCTTATTTGATGGCTTTGCTATTTGCTATAGTCTCTTCTTCCTTTTTGTTGGCGGGCCAGAATTCGATAAATGTTTCTTATCGTTCAGGTTGGCGCTAGAGGAGGTCAAGTTCCTGCAGAGGCAGAGAGAGAGGAAATCTGGCATCCCAGCGATCTCCATTGCACAACCTGCTGCGGTTGTTCCAAAACCTAGCGAGAAGAATGAAGGGGACGGCGAAAAGGAAGAGTTGGTATTGCAGGACACTTTCGCTCAGGAGACTGCCGTTACCGTGGAAGACCCCAACATGTGAGAGATACATATCTTGCTCATTGTTTTCCTTCGTTGTCATTAGTCATGCACTTCTACTGTAGGCGTTTATTTAGGGTTTCAATCGTAAAGTCTTTCTTGTTTTCCTGTTCTGCAAGTCTTTCTCCCTCCTTGTAACTCTTAAGGGAAAACATGTAGATGAGTTTTTGTTGAGATTAGAGCCATGAATAAGATATATGTGCGTAATTCTTGTTTCTTGTTTATGATGGGATGCTCAACATGTTCGTGAAAACAGATAGGCGACGTTGGTGCCCCGAAAAACAATGTATATTAAAGCATGAAATAAGTGGATAGCATTTAAATATTGACTGGCTTAGAAGAGTGGTTCATAGTGTGATTTGGGTAATCACTTGCGCCTAACAATTTGAATTGCTCCATAGTTTAGTTTTTGTTGCTGCCGACTTCGATGATATGCTTCTTCCCACACAAGACCTGCAAAATTGGTCACTTGCCTCCCCCTTATCACCTACGGCTTCCTTTTTACGTTCCTACGACGGCTCCTCTTTCTTATTTCTTTCTTAGGCTGGTTGGATTTGATAGCCACGCTCTTGACCCACATTGAATGGACCAACGGAAGATTTGAACATTTCTATGGATTGTATACCTTTATATGGATGTGAATAATGATCTATAGCACTCGTTTGATGCTGCGAGCAAAGCCTTTCCTGTTACGCCACCGTTAGTAGGGCAGTTGTGGTGGATGCATGGATAAGAAGATGATATGCTCGCCCACAGAAATCTGATTATTGGTCTATCCCTCCAACTCCCATTTACTCTACTTTCTTCTCGTTATGCCTTTGGTCTAACCGAAATATTTTCTAAGGGATCCCCAATAAGATATTATATGCTTCCTCTGTCGAAAGTGATGCGGCCTGAATGACAGACTGATCTCATACCTACCAATGCAAAAAGAATATCTGATAGATAAGGCCCCATCATTCTTTGTTCTATTTAATGAACAATGTGTCAATGTAATGAGTTAACTTTTCACAACAACTGTGGTTATGCTTGAAATGGCATAGATATTTGAATTGGTTAAAAAATAAAGAGAATAAGGGGAAGTGTATGTATAAATATGTTCTGTTAGCTATTTCTATTAGCAATGACACAAAAAGAAGTTTGTGTTTGTTGTGCCTCCTATTGCAGGTTGTGTGAAGAAAGAAAAAATTTAGTGACCTGAATAAGATGAAAAGAAATTCCATTAACTGAGGTGGAGAATTATTCATGACAGATGTTTGAGCCTCATCCAACTTTAGAAAGTTGTTTGAAATGGATTTTGATGTCACATGTGAAAACTGGTGATGTTTGTCGTGGCAATGGGAGCTTAAAGTGATGACTGTTTATCATGAGATGATCTGTGCTTGATATAAGTTTGAATTGTCTATGTGCTTTAAAAGGACCGAAATGTTATCTCATCCCATGAGGGTCCATCTTAAACAAAAATTGCCATGATTGCTAGTATGTGAGGGTAATTCATCTTTCTGCCAAAAAGCACGTTGATTAGGAATTTATCTTTCTGCATTTTTCTGTGTCTAAATTGTGATTGAGCTTGGTTGAGGGTAACCTTCTTGTCAAAATGACTTTTTCCATGTTCGTTGAAGCTTACTGGTGACATCACCAAGGAAACAAAACAAAAATAGGTCATGAATTCACAGTGGCTCTGTTTGCCACCATGACTTTTTTCTATTTTTCATTGAAAATAAATGGTAATATGTGCTATCACCAAAGGAACCGGCTTGAACATAAAAATTTGATTGGAAAAAGAAACATAAACTCAATCTCTTGCAACAGGCTCTGAACAAGTTATTCCATTCTAATCTCACAATTGGCCAAATATCTTCACGTTCTCTCAAGCTTGTCTTCCATGCTCTTGTTATTTGAGTAGGTTAAAGTATGTGGAGCAAGAATTAGCGAAGAAGAGGGGAAAGAATGTTGGTACGACAGATCAAGCTGAGAAGGAAGCAAAACGTGCAGAAGATCAGCTTTATATTATCCCAGAACATCTCAAGGTAGGGTTGTATTTCTACAAATATCTTGAAGATGAGTGATCTTCAATACCTGAAATGATTTCAAATTTCATTTTGGATAATGTTTATAGATGGTACCTATTTTTTGCTTTTTATAACAAAGATGAGAACATGCAGGACATGATTTTTTCTTGTTATTCTTACTTTCTTTTCTAACACTTTACAAGGTGTACTTACTGTATCTGCCCTTTGTCTCTTAGGTGAAGAGAAGAAATTCAGAAGAAAGTTCTACTCAGTGGACTACAGGAATTGCTGAAGTTCAGCTCCCTATCGAGTAAGTAGTTAATTGTGAAGACAGGTTAAAGTCTTCATTGAACAAATTCTTGTTCAGAGAGATTTGTGTTGGTCAATGGTGCTGTTTCATGTTGCATATGTGGAATTTGGAGCAGCTCTTATTAACAGATGCTTTCCTATGGTTTAGTTGCTTTCATTTTAGACGAGGATACATGATCTGTTTAATATTGTTCATTTCTTCGTGCTTGGTGTATGTTGTTTAACATGAACTTTTATTGTTTGGCTGGGGTGGTTAATGGGATATATAACCACTGTGACCATCAATTTGGGTGATGCATGCTTTTCCACTTCCCCTTCATGCTTTTTTACTTCCCCATTCTTCCATTGTTTGATGCATCTTTTTGGCTTTTATCATGTTGGAGGCGTTTGCTTTTTCTCAGCTCATGAGAGATAATTTCAGATTAATATATTAGTTTTATTATTTGCAATTTTGTTTTTCTGAAGCTCTGTAGTGCATTAATGTTGTAGATACAAATTAAGAAACATAGAAGAAACTGAGGCAGCGAAGAAATTGTTGCAAGACAAGCAGCTTGCTGGTCGGACTAAGTCAGATTCAAGCATACCTTCGAGTTTCAGTGCAGATTACTTCCAGCGTGGTCGTGATTATGCTGAAAAACTTCGCAGAGGTTAGTGTCGTTCTGTTAGGTGGCCAGGTGGTTTGCACTATCTTGTCGTTAGTCCCTGTTTCATATTATGCTGAAAACACGAGGGTGTGGTTATTATGCTGAAAACACGAGGATGTGATCTATAGTTAAGTTTCACAAAATTGGAAAGTTTATTTCTTAGTCTTTTAGCTTCATTTGCATCTGAATAATTCTGAGAGCTGTCGTGAAACAATCTTTGGTAATTGAGATGGCAAGTTTTCTTCTTCTTCAAATTTGAGTTTTCCTTTTCTCATTCCCTGGATGTCAAAAGTTCTGATGATGAAAATTGCACTCTTAAAGGGTTCTTGTTTGACCTTAAATCCTTGGTTCTCGAATCTGCAGTTTGCTAGAACCATGGAAGGTAGGCCCAACATTGCATCAGAATTTGCATTATTTGTATCTTGTCACATACTAGGTATAAGTTTTGCAATGTTATGGTGGGGCCACACATTTTCTTAAATGGGGTTTTGTTCTTTTCCCCTTTGTCATAGTTATCATCTTAGTCCAACCTTCATAAACATGACATTCATTTGTGTTGCTTGTAGACCATCCAGAATTATACAAGGATCGGGGAGCAAACGAAGGCCGTCGTGCATTTAAATCCTCAGAGAATAATGTAGATGGAGGTCAGAGACAAGCAGCCACTGATGAGCTCATGCTAGAAAGGTTCCGAAAACGGGAACGCCACCGTGTCATGCGCAGATAGTTCAGGCCTGTCAGTTGCAGTGGAACTTGTCATTAGATCATGTCATCCCAATATGTTAGTAAGCTGGTTTCTGTGGTCCTGTGGAGATGGTTGCCTACCCACGCTTACTCTGTTGTTCCCGGTTTCATGTATGCATAATATAAACCTTTGTATTGAAATGGATAAAATCAGATCAATCTTTTTAAGCCTTTTTTGTCAATCCGTTTTCCACATGCATTGGTTTCGCTGTGTTGGGTGGGGGAACCTAAACTGCGTCCTGTTTTTAAGTACTTTGTTCGACTTCGGCATGTAATATAGCCACATATTCTGAAATTCCATAAGATGGGTCCTTGCTTCATCTCGAGAAGTGTGAAGAAGCGGGATCTGCAGATGCAGTGCTGGTGCATAATAAATGACCTTCCAGCAATTTGAGTGTTTATGGAGCTTTGTATTGGAGGGTACTACCTGCATCTGGCATTCTAGATTCAACATGGTCTTTGGGTCTTTTGCAGATAAGCTGCGGAGCTATCTTCTTGGCACCGAAGCAGTTTCATGTAAGGTGCCTTTCATCGTAGTTTCTGCCTCTGATGTTATCATATGGACGGAAGAACTAATTCACCGCATATGGACGGTTTCTTGTTGACAAGATTACGGTTCCTGCTCGACGTTTTTCTATTTCTTGTGCAAAGATGGAACACGGCCCAGCAGGTATTAAAGGCATTCTTCTTGTTTTGTACTTTTCAGCATTGATGTTATAACGAAACTTGGAATCTGGCTGTGTGGAGACGTGTCAAACCTTTAGGACTTCATATGTATGAATTATGATGGTTTTCCAAAACTAGGTTCTCTCATGTTGTGGAAAAAAAGAAGCATGTTGTGGTATATGCTGTTTTGGGCCTCGTGAACACCAGTCTTCCTCGTTCCGACCCGAAAAACACCCTGCTGGAGGTCTGGTCTTCTTCCTTTATCCCACCAGAGAACGATACAAACCGACAAATAATGCTTCAAAAAATCAACAAACAATAAACAAACGTCACCCTCTGCATCCTAATCCTGAAGGGAGGAGAGGGGGAAGTGGGAACCTTGCAGCAATATCTGCGGAAGGCAGTTCATTACAGAAAACTAATTTCAGACTGTGCTTGCCCACACCACGGTGTACATGCGATAAAGCTCGACGCCCCTCCCAAGCTTCTTCTCATCCAGCCTTTATGATTGCTGATAACATAAATTCTTGACACATTCGTTTCCAGCAAATTGTGCAGAGCTTGCTTTAAATGCTTCTATCATCTGCTATCAAATCTCTCCTTTGAAAGCAGGCGACTGCCGACAGGGTCATCTCTTCCGATCCCCTCGACACTATAAAGCCTGTGGAACTTCCATTATTTCCCCAAGAAACGATCTGAATGCAGACTTTTCATCGTCCTTCAAATCTAGGGATCTACCTGGAAAGAAACCAAACTTCAGCCAATTCCTCAGTCTTCTCTCTGAGTAGGGAATGAAAACCTTCCAGGCAATGAGACCATATGTATCTGACCTGGTCCTTGAGATTTTGGTTCCCCCCATTAGTCATTCTTTGATTCCTAAGGCTCCAAATGCTCCATATAACCTCATGCAAGAATTCTCCATCCCTCATTAACCCGTACACCCATACACGCTGAAACAGTGATCAAACTACGGACAAATTTCAATTGGCTTGTCCAAAAATGGAACTCTCTTCTGCGAAAACTTCTCCCAATAAATCTCCGACATATGATAGCCAACTTACAGCTAAAAAACAGATGATCATTGGTTTCTTCTTCTTTCATGCTGATAAAACATAGCTAAACTCACTCCTCTTTTCTTAATTCTGTCTAGAGTGGGAAGTCTCTTCTGAAATTCAGTATAAACGAACCATCTTGCAGGAGGATGGCCGCCCTTGTGCCACATCCACCTCCACCATCCCGACTTCCTAGTTAATTGTTATTATTTCCAAGCTTCGTCATGCAAGCCGTCACTGGACCTAATCTCTGTTGTTCATTCTTGAGATAAATGTGCGCTGCTGCGTAGGAGAAACGGAGACGTGTTACTTTGGGACTAATACGCAATGCATTTATGGTTGGACGATAGCTCGGCTGAGTTTCAGGAATTCATACCTTCAGATGACATCAAAACTGAAATTTGAGCGAAATTATGGTGCGATGTCAGGGTAAGTGATCGTCCTTGAAGAAGGCAACCTAGTATTTTCTTAATGTTTCATACCTCGGCCATTGTTGGTATAAAAGTACACGCATTGAACATCAAAGTTAGCTATTCATGAGCGATTATGGAAAAGCTGTGCTTTTAAATTAGTAATTTGATATAAATATTGAATACTGATATTTGACCTATGCGGCAAAAGGTACTGAGTAGAAGACGCGTAGACGGTAACTTGTCGTAATCTCATGGTCTTCCATCCAGGATGTTAAGCTTCCTGGGTTTCAAGATCAGAGGATTCCTGTTAGGTACCGATTTTGAGTATTCCTATTAGGTGAAGATCCAAACTACCTTTGAATGTCGGATTGGGCACTGTTTTTGGTGTCACATTAGGGAACCCATATTGACACAGATCCTCTGTATTGAAAGTCGAGGTCATAGAAATGAATATCACAGTTATTCAATATCTGTATGCAAGTTTCTGTTCTTTTGAAAGGTTAGACCATGACCAAACGGAATCCAGGCCTTCTTCTTAAAGGTAGACAAGGGAATATTAGAACTACTCAAAATCCAATGCACATCTAGCTCTGAAACTGTGTTTCTGACTTCATGTGAATAAGACTTGCACATATGTCCTTGCAAGAATTACATATAACAAAAGAGTTGTTTATGAACAACATGACCTGATCCGCACTCAAACCTCCAAGCCGTCCCCACTTGCAAGATTGGCTTGTAAGATGCATGAACGAGTTGGGATCGATGGGATTGAATGGAATTCGATAGATCAATGGTCTGTCTTAAGTTCTTCAAGTCGAGGCCGGTCAGAACTCAGAAGTTTGGTACGCGTAGCACCTTTATCGGTTGCATTTATTAAAATCTACTTAGACCCAACTTGTCAAGAAGAAAGGTCTCCGGAAGTTGAATATTGCATGCTTATAGAGTTAGAAATGCAACTCCGTCCACAATGACCGTATTTAACATGACCATCTTGAAGTAGGCTGCATGCAGCTGCTTTTGACAGAAGAATGTTATGATGTTTTTTCAAATATTGGCGTTGTTTTAGTAAATATAATCAAATAACAAGGCTACATGAAGACCGAAAGGTGATTCCATTACAACTTGATAAATAAAACGTCATGCTTTGCCAATATGATACAGCCAAGTTTCTATCTGGAAGCCTAGGCTTCCAAATCACGGCCTTGTTCTTATTACACAGTCTTCCACACAGCAACAACATATATACGGAACAAAGAAAAACACAAGTCCCATCAACTCATGGAATTCTTAGGTCTTCCCACAGCCAAAATTGAAAGCGGGGAGGGTTTGAATAGAAGAACCTAGCCCTTATGACCTTTCCACGGTTGCACTTCATATACAAACAGAAAAAGGAAAAAATAGAACATGAAATTGCAGTCATCCACAACTCGCTAGAATGAGACCAGACCGGGGCTTCAGAACTGCACCGAGCTTGAGAAGGTCTGCCCAAACCGCCAGTTGCTAGGCACCACATCATAGGCGGTTCGTGTCTGTCCATCACTGATCTGAACCTTGAACGACAGAGATTGACCGTTGAGATAAGAGTTGGATTGCCAGTTAGCACCCCAGTTCCTGGTCATCGGTTCCCATCCTGTTTTAGAGCCCTTGATCCATGCTGCCACCACATCTCCCATCCCACCAACGTTGCTGATCAGCACCAGCTCGAAGTAATCGTTTCCATTAATGGTGAACCGGATTCCTCCTTGCTTCAAACATGTAACCCTGTGAAGTAGAGGAAAAGGGTCCATAAGAATGACAAATAAATAACCTAATCTAGCATGGTCCACATAATTGGTTCTGACAGTTGAGGTGAGCCCTTGTCTTTGTTAATTTATAATTGAGAGGAGATTAATTTTTCACTTCCTTTTTGCGATGAAAAATTCATCACACATTGACCTGACCGCTGCTAAGTCTTCCATGTGGTTTGTTCACATGAAAATGGGCAACGATTTGTTGCATGTCTGAAAGACTGAAAGTCAGTAATTGAAAAAATTTGACGTTTAATAGCATAAAACAGACAAAATAGGTAAAAAAGTGTTCATAATCATTGTAATCCTGAGAAGTTGACTGTTATGATACTGATTTCAGTTCGAAAACAGAAAATATTGTTTCCTACTCATAACAAGGGCTTGAAAACATGACACGAAGATCAGGAAATTTCAAAATATTGGCAATAGTTGTCAGAAACTGCAGTTGCAGATGAAAAGGTAATAAGGCATTCATTTTCCTTGTTACCTTCACTTTTAGTCTTATTATAAAGATCGTTCTTCATATTGCAATCGTTGTCAAGAAAATGATGCCTGCCCTGTATGTGTCGAAGGTAAACAAAACAGAAGAAGAACGTTAAGATGCACACACCTCCTGTAATAAATAGGGACGATGCCGGCCCTGTAAATGGCGATGCTTTCGAAGGCAGGCTGTGACAAATCAAAATGCTGACGGGGAGGGTTGCACCACCCTCCGTTGTCATTGGGCAAAGCATAATTTGGAGGACAGTAGTTGGTGGCTGTAACTTTGATGTACTTTCCCTTCAAGCACCACTGTGGAACCCGGGTCGAGTCACAGGTTATTTGGAAGCATGCTCCACATATCTTGCCGTTGTTGAAGAGAACAGAGCTTAAAGCTGCAGTATTTGTGCCGTAGCCGGTGCTGTACAGGTTGCCATAGCCACAAGCCCCCCCTGCAGATCCATTTTCGTTTACTCATTAAACAGATTGCATGGATCAGTATTCCAATATAACCAGTGCTGTTTTTGTCTCAAAGATCATCCACGCACTCAATGAACGGCCAAGAGCTAAATATTTGGAAGCTTTAGAGTTACGAGATTGATTTTAGTTAGAATCAGAATCAAACTCGTGGGAAGCATGAAACAAGGTCATCCATTGCCGCAGGACCTTCAAGTTGAAGGAGGTGATCAAGAGTTCACCACCTGAAAGTATGTCTCTTACGTCAACTTACATACAAGGTAGGCCTTCCCTTCACTTGAGATCACCTGAGTCTCGGAGTACACCCAAGGTAGTCGAGCAGGGCAGATGATCGACCGTGAATGAAGATATCAGGAATGCAAAATTTACATTTCAATGATGATATGGTTGTAAAAAATAAGGAAAAGTTTACGGCAAGACTCTACCACCTGGCTAGGCAGCTGCACTCAAGACCTTAATTTAAGTTGAAGAAAGTCAGGAATTCAATACTGACAGTGACGGCGCTTTTCTATTGGATAATATATACGTGAAGGACCAGAGATTTCCTATCAAAAGAAAAGAATGAGACAAATCAGAAAGCTTTGATAGAGTTACCCATTGTTCCGGAGGCATCACTTCCTCCATAGAAAGTAGCATATGCCTTCAACCACTGTGCTCCAACCATGGAGGCAAAAAATGAGAGCATCAACAGAACAGCTGTGACTCTTGCACCCATCTTCATTTTGCTCCTTTAATCAAACTCTGCTTGTGTATGAATTCTGCTAGTGAACATCAACCTATATTTATACACAAACTGGCTGCAATAGGAAGAATTTTTAATACCCAAGTCATGAACCGGCCAGGAAATTCCTGCAAGAAACACCCACCATTACTAAATAAATGTTTTTCATAACAAACTGACTAACACACCCTTTGTATAAAAGATAGAAAATAGTTAATATTAGGGCTTTCTCTCAACATGAAGAAGGATGTTCGTTGACATCACCAAATTAACACATGGATAGTTTCCATTAAGTAAACCTGAAGTTGGATGCATGGCATGAGGTAGCCTGATTAGTACGAAAGAGAGTACTCTTCCGTCCACACTTTGCTTTTCTTAGCACTCATAACTTATATATCAAGATTAAGGCCGAAGTCAACCAATTTTTATAATTTATTTCGCTCATGAAATCGCGGTTCTTAAACGTGGGTATCCCTTGGAAATCAACAATCATAAAAAAATATATTGTCTTCCATTTGATAGCTTCTTTGCCTTTTGTTTTTTCTTTATATTGTATACTTTACGCTTTTCTCATTGTACACCAAAGAATACTGTAGAAGTGCGTCATGTTGTTTTCAATAATATATTGCATGTGTAGTTATAAACAGAGAGAGAGAGAGAAAGAAAGAGAGGTCAACTATCTTAAATTGCACTTGAGTGGCGCTGTGATGGGAAGATGGCCTAATTTTTTAGATATTTTATGTGGGTATCGTTAGTCGTATAGATTAAATTAACGATAACGAGTGTGGCAGTTTTGGATGTGTTGGAAGCTTGTCTAGGTTCCAGTTCATTGGAAACATTAACCTTAAGCAAACATCAGTAAATTTCAACGATGAAAGAAATATACATGAATAAAAAAGTTCAGTTAGCGGAAAGTTAAGTAATATTTTTGAATGATGGACGCCCAAAATCTATTCATTTTCTTTGGTTGAAGTACCAGACACCAGAGTTCATCGGGTGAGCTAAAACCTTCGACTGTGTGTGCACTAAGCTAACAGTGCAGGCTCAACCACATGTTTAGTAGTCTCTTCAGGTTCAAGTTCTCTTTTTCTCTTTTCAGATCAGATTAATTAATTTCTACGTTTTTGAACCATGAAGATAATGATATCTCCAAATAAGTTTTTGTTTAATAAACAAATGTGCTATCTTGCAAAATTTATGAGACAGAATGAGCCGAACCCGAGCTAGAAACCGGCTATGTATCCCAGCTTGGTAAGCTTTCGATATTTGATGCTCCCCAGCACTTTGTTCTAGCTCATCTACTGCTCACATCCATGGCGTTTCTGGGAACTCCCTAAATTATGTGATTGAAATTGGCCCAAATGGTTTTAAAATTTCAGTTTAGATGCAAGGGAATCCTCTTCATTCTGAGGGGCATATGATTCTAGAGGAGAGTCATGTAAAGCATAATCAGCAAAAAAAATCACAAAAAGTATTTGAGCATGCATCTGCACAAAATTCACGCAGAACTGCAATATTCAATAAGAAAAAAGTTCATTGCGCTCAAAATTTGATTGAAATCTTATGTGCCATCATGTTTAATTTTGAGTACTCTACAAACTTGATGTGACCAAAGAAAAATGTTTGATGTTCAGTCATGCAAAATCTGCACTTGCTGTTTGGTGAGGAAGTTTTTTTATCTGATAAGAGTATATAGTAAAAGACACTAACCATTAGAAAATATGAAGTATCATCGCTGCAAATGAGGATCTACATGGATCAGACACATCGATTTCAGACCTGTTTAGTCAGATCTCGTTATGAAGTGCAAAATTCAGTTGCTAATCAGATTCAGATAGATTTGGTACGCAGATCTATAGCTGAATTTGACGAGCATGGATTCTGATTGGAGGATCCAATGAAATCCGACGTGCTAATATATAAATGGCTACTCTTATTATAGTCAGAACAAATTCATTTCTGAAATAATAAGGCCTGAATTCGAGTTTAAATATTCTTAATCCGAGTAAATGAAGTTGATAAAGGCCCGATCGGACCTCAATCTGTCCAAATCCCTGTTTGCAAACGAGAGGGAGCAGGAGCTTCTGTCTGTGGCTGGCTAGAACGTGCAGCTGACTGCCGTGGCTGAAAGACTTGGACGATTGAGTACACGCATATAAGGTTCTTTATTTTTCAATTTGGCCTCTTGAGGGCCGTACCAACTAGCATGCATCGTATTAAAAATTGTTATTTTTGCTTACTTTAAAAATTTTATATAAATTCAAACTAGTTTTTAATTAATTTTAAATGCAGAAAACATGAACTAGGCCCGACAAGGTTTCGTTTTTCCTGCAAATCATGAAGATCCTTGACACAATATCCGGCTAAAAGCAAGCAACAAGTTTAGGCTGGCGCAGTTCTTTGCATGAGTTGGACAATTGAGTACACGTATAAACTATAAAATGTTTCTATTTTCGTGGATCAGGAAGATCTTTTCACACCATTTCTGTTTAAAAGCAAGCTGCATATCTAAGCTGGGACCAGGCCTGCAGAATTTTTTTTTGTTTTTTGTTTTTCTTCCCAATAGATCAAGGGAGAAAGCTTACTTTTGCACACATGTTCTTGAAGGGGGTCGATACACCTAGTTTTATCTCAACAAAGGGAAGAAGAAGCCTATCGAGAATCCAGGAAAAGATGACCACATTGTCCCAACTTAGAGTCTTCCATCCGATGATGTAATAAATGTGATGACAAGTTCAGAACATAACGACGACATTGAAACCATTCATAAATTGCGTGCCCTTTTCATTAACATGCTTTTGCCATAACAAATAATGTCATGACAGCCTTTGACTATTGATTGTTTGATCTGCAAAAACAATAAGGGACAAGAAGAATGAATGGTGCAAGTATTGATTAGAATTTGGAATGATTATCCGACCGACATAAGGTAGATTAGTTGGTACCTTGCAAGCAAACGTTATTGATTTAGTGAAGATCTGAATTCAGATTTAGTAGCAGATAAAAATTTGACAGGAAAGGCAAGGTCACGGAAGAAGTTTAACTTTTAAGGGAGTTTAGATGATGCCCAAACCACGACAGAAACCTGATTGTAGGATCAAAACAAGTTTGTTGAACTAGTTTTCATGGCAAGACAACCAGACTTCTTACATGAGCCATCAAAATGAAAGTTTTAAGTGGAGATGTAGTAGGATTCTTTGTGTAACACCCCATAAGTTTAGTCTCGTATTGAAGATTAAAGGGGATCATTACCATAAATGGTTGTTCGGGTTCCTAGCCTTTTGGGGTTGGAACCGAAACTGTTAGGGGGCGGGTTAGGATCCGCTGAACCAAGGGCCCGAACCTAAGAGTGGGTCAGGTTGTTACAATGATATCAAAGCTGATTCAACACTCGGACCTATGGTTCCACACGCGCGGACGCGTGTGCTTTAAAGGGGGTGGATTATAACACTCCATAAGTTTAGTCTTGTATTGAAGATTAAAGGAGGTCATTACCATAAATTGTTGTCCTGGTTTCTAGCCTTTTTAGGGTTGGAGCTGAAACTTCTAGGGGGCGGGTTGGAATCCGCCGGACCAGAGGCCGAACTCAAGAATGGGTCGGCTTGTTATACTTTGACACTTGATATGCTGCTATGGCTTCTAGTTTGCTTTTTTTGTATGCCAATCCTTTTTCTGCCCTTTCTCAGGCACGCAAGTTTTCTATTCAACCTAATAGATAGCCAGATTCTGACTCGTATTTTGATCCTACCATTCTCAGTCAGGCTTGGATATTTTTTCAGTTCTAGTGACTTGGACGTGTATTGACAAAAAAACAGTTTAAGGTTGTCAGCTAAACCGGACAACACTGTAAGTGTTATTTTTGGAGGTGAATGTGTGTGTGTGTGTGAGAGAGAGAGAGAGAGAGAGAGAGAGAGAGAGAGAGAGAGAGAGAAAGGGAGAGACTTTGGTTCAGCATTACTCAAAATATCTTCCGACTAGGCAGCTGAACTGAGAATGTTCAATTCAACATTCTAGCCGGCTCTTGAATTAAGGTAGGAATTGTTCATTTTCACCCAAATCTTGCACCCGTAGCCAATCCACCTTAACCTAAGTTTGCCTTTGTAAGTGGGTGAATCACAAGACCCTCCAATCCAAAAATTCCTAAGGGGGGATTTGATAGCATCAAATTTGAGAACAATAAATTTAAGTTCAGACATTTTTTTCAATGCAAAAAAATAAAAAATAAGGATTTCAAGTATGGATCTTAGGTGCTTAAGATATGATGAACCATAGATTTTACTATGGATCTTTTGTCATTATAAGAAAAACATACTACGTCATATTCATATCAGCTTGGATCTTTTAAGTCTAGTAATCAAACATCCTATAGGATTGCGTTCGACAGCTTCGATAGCTTAGTTCTAACATCCAAGGTTATTTGAGAACAGCACGGATCTAAGATCCTTACACCTATGGTCTGACCCGCCCGCATTCATCAAAATCCGTTGTTTGTTTAAATAGTGGATTTTGCATGCAGCCACTAAGCCAGAGCTACCCAACAGAGACAATATTTTCCTTATCCGAGAATTACCCAAAAAGATTTAAGGTGCATAGATCCCTTCCTTGGGCAATAAGAAGAGTTCAGATCAATAATTCATTCATTAGTTGTACTAAATCTCATGCTTCATGTATGATTGTATTCAGCTAATTCATATTAATACATTTGCACTTTTAATTGCATCAGCAGCTATACATAATGACATTATGGGTAGCCAATTGCTGTGACCGAAAAGATAAATGTAATTGTTACCTTACGGAAATATTTCCGGAGATTTCGTGTTGAGAGATGAAAAGACTAATACTCCCAGTTAAAGTCATTTGCATGAATTGTTATAACGTTTAGAGGCAGGACTAGTAGTTTTTCTATTTGCAACTACGAATTATGCTATTCTGTCTGAGAGTTTAGAAATCCGGAGCAACAGGAGAAGGAATCCCGATGACTAAGAAACGGGGAAAGGATTCTTTCAATTGCGGGCAATGATCTACAACGTGGGTTAAGTGCAATGTAGCTGTACAAAGATCACGCAGCTGTTTTACTCTAAAAGCGAAATTGATCTTTGCTATGAACTTATTGATGACATTTTCAGGGGCCAAATATTAACATTCCACTTCTAAACTGGCTATGAATTCTCAAAAGCTTTAACAGAAATATTAAATTTTAGGTTCCTTTAAAATCCTACCCACACGATCAGGAACAAATCCATTCTTGAGCACAATTTTAAGCTTTGAACTATAAAAAACAGAGTCTTATTGTCAGAATTTTGAAACAAAACTTCGAAGTTGAAATCTAAAGCAGGATCAACTCTGCAGATGGGTGAAGAGTTAGTACGCTTTTCTTGTTTTTTAATCAAGAGGGCTGTGGGTGAGATCAACGTCCAGCCTTTGTGACTGAGACACGTGTGAAATCTTATCCTGTGTTTCGCTGCCCAATCTCACCGTTTGGTTCCTCAGCCTTGCAACATCTCCTTCTCCGACTCCAAGAGACAGACTGTTGGTACCACCGTGCTCTCCTTCTTGCACAGGAACACCAGCGATGACAGCAGCATCGGCTTCCATAGCTTCTCTGTGGAGTCTCTCTACTTCCTTCCCTGCCAACAAGAACAAGAAGAAGAACGAGAACATTGCTAGTCGGGTAATCTGCCGAACCTCCCAGGTCGGGACCGGAGTCGACGCCCAGACGAATGGCGCATCGTCGGCCGTGGCCGCTCCCCGGGTTCCGATGCACAAGGTGACGGTTCATGACACGAAGAGGGGAGTCGTTCACCATTTCCAAGTTCCCGAGGTTGGATTCTGAGCTCCCTTTTTGTTTTTCTTTATTTTCAGTTTTGATTGAAGAAGCGCTCACTCGTGTCCACCGTGAGCGATTTTGGCGTCCGTTGATATGAACAGCTCTGTTTCACTCGGTTTTCTTCAGGATGAATACATATTACACTATGCAGAGTCGCAAGACATCACGCTGCCGTTTGCTTGCAGACATGGTATTCTGAAGGGTTTCTCTTCCTGCCTGTATTTAACAAAAAAGAAAAGATGTTTGATTTTGCATCATTTAAGATGAATGAGCAACGTAAAGAAGACCAGCAGTTCACTCTACACTGTAGGTCTGCAGTTTCGCTTCTTGGTTCCAAAGAGTTTTTTTGTTTTTTTTACACTGCCTTACTGAGATAACCTAAATGCAGTAGAAGTGCTGAAATGGTTTTAGCTGTAGAAGATATCATCTCTATCTTCTTCAATAGTAAGCCATCACGGAAATTGGTATCCCTGGAGCGCATTGTGTTCTAATTAGAAGAAATCAAGGAACTGTGATCCATTGTTGCCGCGCAGCAGTGGCCATAATTGAGACCTGGTTTATCTGTTCTAAGCTGTGAATGCTGCAACACGGAATCCTTTTCCACTTTTTTCATTATCATAATTCCATGTTCTGCCTTCTATAATGCTGCCTTGGGCACTGACGGAGCCAGAAAATTTTTCTGGTGGGGGCACTAATTCAATATCTTTAAATTTTGTGAGGCACTTATATATATAAACATTCAAATATATCAAAACATTAAATAATATGAAAGTAACTTTGTGAGGCTGATGTGGGCAAGTAGCCACCATGTGGCTCAGCTGCTGGCCTCCGGTAATCTTTTTCCTTAGCTTGATGCACAATTCTGATGTGCCAAGAAGACTAGTACTTTAACAGAGTGTTTCCATGGAGCAGGGTGTTGTACCAGCTGTGCTGTTAGGATAAAGTCTGGAGAAATTAGACAACCAGAGGCCCTTGGTATATCTGCTGAACTAAAAGCTAAGGTACCTCTCTTTATCCGGGTTATGTTAAGATATTGAGTGCTTATCGATAATATCCACACGAATTGCTTTAGGAGGCAAAGAATCCAGTTTCAAGGCAAGATAATGTTGTCTCATCCACGGGAAGATGATACCTTAACATGCTTACCGTGCATGATGACAATAAGCTTTCTGCAACAGGATTCTTAATCTAACTTGTCTTTCTGAAATCGCCGTTCATCCAATAGATATGTTTTCCGGCCTTTGTATATTAGGTACCTTAATTTGCAGCTGCATCATGCATCATGGAAGACCGTTAATCATGTTTTGTTGGTTTATAGGGCTATGCACTACTTTGTGTGGGATATCCATCGTCTGATCTCGTAGTCGAAACCCAGGATGAAGATGAGGTAGCGCTTTCTTAAGAATTTACACAAAGGATTTTTGCTCTCATCATTCCGCTCAACCAGTTCATTAACTTTGTGCAGGTTTACTGGTTACAGTTCGGAAGATATTTCGCTAGAGGTCCTATAGTAAGTACTTGTCTCTTTTTCCGCCGCTCTTCTCTAACATCTTATTAACCATCTTTTGCGATAATAGGCCTATTCTTAATTTTGATCTTGAACTGTGAAGTGATTTGACTTCTAAAAGTACAAACTCTGCTGTGAGTTGGAATTACGAAATAAGTCGGCAGATTTCTTACATTGGTTCCCCAATCGATTTGGCAGGAGAGAGATGATTATGCGTTGGAGTTGGCAATGGCTGACGAGTAATTTGGCAATTGCAAGCTAGCAGTTGCACGAGGTGGTCTTAGGCCCATCAGAAATGAATATCTTTTGACTTTTTCCCTATTTGTAAAAGTAGTTTGTCACTTCTATTGCTTTGTTTTCCTTTTTCTTTTCTTGGTGTGTGGGGGGGGGGGGGGGGGGGGGGGGGGGGGGGGGGGGTGTTGTTGAGGACTGATTCTCGTGTGCGTGCTCTGTTGAGACTTAGCCTAATGAGGCTTCTTCCTGAACAAGATCACTTACAGAAATTTTATGTATATTGAACACGAGAAAAGATTTTTCCTTTCGCAAGGAGGCATCTGTAATAAAAGAGATTTGAGGCATCACCGAGAGCTCCCAAATGCTGTACTTGTGAGCATGGCATGCATAAGACTTAGCAGGGCCAGATGCATTTTTTGTGACTTCTTTTCATGCGAATTTGATTCTAATTGCCTTGTGGGATATCCAAAATCGGATTTAAACAAGTAGCAATTGAACCATATGCTCCCAACTTGTTGCATCTATCTAGACTAAAAAGTCGCGTCGAAGTTATAAAAAGATAGCATCTGATGGCGATAATGTGGTATTGGACCTGCCAAACCTCCTCTCCTCTTTCTTTTTTACGTTTGCTGCAAAAAGGCAGAAAGAGCAAGCCAAACTTGACTACTAACGTACAATACATGTCTTGAGGAAGGGCCCTTTTAGGATCCCTGACCTGGAAGACTTAGGGTCCCCATCATCATCTCTCTCTCTGTGTCCGAGAGAAACATACCCCAGTTAACGGAGGGCCTTCACAAATAGAGCAGCCTCATTGTTTCATGAATTTGTTTTCTTGAAGGCATCCTTGATCCATCCGAAGGATGCCTCCAATTATGAGTGGGAGAGAAAAGAGAAAGATGATCGAATACCTTCCGATTGCGATTCTCTAAGAATCTTCATCTCTCCACGCATCACCACAAGCAAAGTGAGAAAAGGGGTATGCACTTTTCCCACACGCTTGCACAGGAGGTACTGGTTCGATGGCAATTATTTGGAGAGTCGACTCACTGGGCCTTATTGAAGGAGTGAAGGAGATATATTGCATTCTGAAGGCGTTGAACGTCTTCTTCATTGACTCCATCAAGCAGGCGCAGCTCTTTGATCTCCTCTTGCCATGCCTCCACCTGCTGCTGATGAATCCTGTAAAGTAGCAGAGATAATCAATGAAACCTTCATTTCTTGTTGCTCCATGCATGCAATAGAAATTCATGGACTTCTGTAGATCTGAACTGACGCTATTACACGCTCCTCAAAATCATTGCTCAATTCTTTGTACATAGCTTTTCCTGCTTCTAGGACCTCCGAGACCTGCACAAGCAACCAGGTTTTCCTATTATACCCTGGAACAGGGCCTCATCTGGCATCGATTGGTTGTAGATGCGATTGAACATATAAAACAATTGTAAATAATTGCCAACGCAATGCACATGACTGATAAATATACTACGTTTAGAAAAAAGACAAATATTGCATATGCATCCGAAAAAAGTCAGAAACACTGGTTTGCTTGAACACTATTCAATTTCCCATACACCACCACGCTTCCATTTCACTTGTTTTGTCCTGCAGTTTTTTTTTTTTCATGATTTCCTTAACACTGTTTCGCCAAAGAGAATCTCGTATTCATGTTATAACTCCAGAGTGTAGAAGTGTGTCCTTTTAGTGTGATATGGTGCTTTTAGGGAGTTGTGAGAGGCATGCCTCTCTTTGAAGACTGAGCCTCTCCATGAGGAAAGAGGAAGGGGCTTCTCACTTTTACCAATAGATTTGGGGCCCTCAACGCAAATCCGACGACTGCCTTCTCGACCACTAAAACAGAGTCGCTTAGGGGGCGTTTGATGCGCCGGAAAAACACTATTCACCTGGAAAAAAAATTCAGATTTTCTAGGAGGCGTTTCTTTTTCCTCTAAAAGAGAAAGCTTACTTGTTCAGTAAATCTTTCAATCTTTTCGACAATGAGATCGATCTGTTTTTCCATTTCTTCTGAACCCATCGTATTCCTGTCCTGTGCGTCATCTTCCTCTGCAGCTCCTGTACCCTCTCCTACATCATTTTCCTACAGGTAAACGTTAAAAGGAGACAATTATAAACAGGTATGAGTACCAAGTTTTTTGTTGGTTGCATATCTTGAAAATCACTCTATGGGAAACAGTTCCAAATAAGTTGTGAGCAGATGAACAGTTCGTGAGTCAACTTTTATGCATATTTCCAGAATGCAAAGTTGTACAAAATCAAAATGAGCAGAAAACGGCAGATTGATGCTGGAGCCTGCGGTCATGAATATGATCAATGTTTAACACTGAATAACTCGTCTTAAGTTGACCTTATGTTGCTTCTGAGGTTATATATGATAAAAAAGGAAGTTGGCCTAGATCTCTATATTAGTGTTTGGCAGTCATTTGTTCTCTTGGTAGCCCGAAAGTTGGAAGAGCTTTACCGTCCAAATATTTCATATAGAATAACAGTATAACACTAAAATCTTACAGTTAATTTCCTGCGTTTGATGGTTTCTGAAATGGATGTTGAAGTTGTAAGTTCTTCATTATCATCTTCAGCCAAATACTGAAGTTGTCCCTTTGTTTCGTCCGACTTCTGCAGAGAATGACAGTTGAAAATGATGACAATTGGCATTTCCATTCTTTGTTTGCACAAGATACCCATTTGGCACGACCAATGTTCAATGGCATAGTCAACAGTATTTTAGTAAAGATAGTTAGACTAAATATGTAAAGAACAGATACACCAAACTGACGAACATATCATTTATTCTCCCATACACATCCAGGAACCTCATTCAGATTTGATGGAAAATTTACAATTATTGGAGTTGTGTTAAGTTCCCAAAAAGATACATGCAGTGCATATATCAAAAACTAGTACAACTGCATACTTCAAGGACATCAGACTCGATAAACAGCAAATATCAGCAAACAATTCCTTTCAGGAAAAGAAAAATGTTAATGATGGAAAAAATTGAGTAAAGCTGTGAAAGCTACCAGTCATATATATGAACTCCAGGGCCCAGGCAAACAGACTTCATGACTCTTGTCAGTCTTTATGCGTTTCAAGCATACTCATACAATTTTGCAGTTTGCAAATACATGTTTCTCTCGTCCATCCATCTTGGCACTCCAAGAGCCCTATTTCTAACACAAGGAAGCAGTTCGCAATAGCGGCATGTTACAAAGAACCATTTGAACGGATACTTCAGTCATAATACCCTGTGGCTAATACCGTTGAGGCCAGGACCTATGCATACTGAGGCTTGTGCAGAGGGTGGCGCCCAAAGGATTTGGAATCTGACTCCAAACAACTAAAGCCCAACTACTGCACCAACTCCCTTGATTTCATCTGAAGTTCTTAATCTCAAAAATTCATGCGAAGATTCACCAAAGACTAAAATTATATTAGACCTTCTCCAATCTACACAACTTCGCTTCCTCTTCTACTTGTCAGAATTTTCTGATTTGGTCCCTCTTGGACCCCGCAAGCATATCATGATCTATTGTGTCAAAATGATATGTGCTAGTGTCCAGGGTTTCTTGGCACTTGATAAGCACCAACGAACAACCTAGAATGAAGGATAACCAAAATTGCCAAGAAATGTTTACTGTTTTATCCAGATTCCAAGGCACAGTAATAACTTGAAGATCTGTAACTGATCTTGTTGCATGTAAATGCTGTTGAGCATGTGAATTTTTTGTGAGTCGTTAAACAAAGACACTTTACTCATGGCATGTGACATTAAATGAACCTAGAACACAGGCAATCCTTGTGCTTCTTTAATGGAGAACTTAACTGATATTTTGCATGTATGCAGATGCCAATGCTTAACACTTAATGAAGCACTTGTTGCCACGATGCATGAACACTGTTTGCACAAATTCAGGGAAGCTCGATTTCCTATTCTGGTAATATTGCTAGGAATGATGACATAACGAAAGGTAACCCATGATTAAAAGTGAAGCAAAAGAAAATAGCTAGACAGCCGACTCACAATGGCAGTGGTAACAAACACAACTTCAGATGATTAGGACACATGTAGTATGCAAGCCCACTTCCTAATTGGCATTTTCTAATTTATTGAAGATAAAGCTAACAGAAATCAACAACTACTCACAAGAGCAATTTTGGTTTCATCTAAAGCCCACTGAGTTGCCATAATCATGTCAGCCTCAGCAGCATCCTGGAATAGCAACAAGTATCTTTCTTATCATGAGAAGCTTAAGTTATACCTTAAGATATTTTCAAACAGACCATGAACAATAGTTAGTGCCAATCTAAATAAGATTCTGCAGATTGATAGCAAATACCTGAAACTTTGAAAGAACTTCAGTTAGAAAAGGCCACGACTGATTGGCATCAATCTGCACTGTCTTCCAAGAATCCCCAAAAGCCTTCTGATATTCATCTAGTACCTGGCATCAGATTCTCTTTTTTTCCCTCATTGTCTCGAAGTTAAAAGTCAAGGTTTTTCTTCAATGGTAAAGCTTTGTACATTCACCTAATGACGAGCTTTCATTCAAGAAGCCAGGAATAGATACGAGTCATGTAGCACTCATTCCTAAAGGATGATGCTTAAATGAGCAACAAAACACTCATATATGAAGGTTTGCATCCTCATGAACTAGAAATAGTAATCAACAGACAGACAAGTGGCCGGGCAAGTTTCCACTAATTCAAGTTACAATCGTGAGGCCAACTTGGATTCTCAACAGTAGCATACAATCGTCATGATAGTGGTGACCTAAACTAATGGAAGAACCCACAAAATTGTACGATGGAATAATGAAGAAGCATGGGTTTTCAAGATACTAAAAGTGAAATCGTTGCATGACCACTGACCAGAAATATATAATGTCCAGTCGGCAAAAATGACTTATTTGCAACAATTTCAATTTGAGATATTTGAATAAACCAATGGATCAAAATTCACAAAAAGTCTTTGTTAGGAAGACAACTTCAAGGGAAGGCAGGCATTCCAGGGCACTTAACATCAATGGCATTATACTAGAATGTTTACTGGTAATTGAGCTAGGATAGGCTTTAATAGCCGTGAAAGATATAGCTGTCTCACACTTTCATCAATGAACATTTTCTTGTTAGATACATGGAAAATAAGCAACACAGACAAACACAGCCGAAGAGATCAATTAAATTGTTCGATAATTAACTGCAGCTGACAAGTCATATAGAGTATCTACATATCATGTAGACTAAGACAAGTTTCAGATGACCTTTACATCACATCCATCAGAAGACAACCTCAAAACCATCAGAGCGACAAAATAAAGAACGACTGTACAACAGTGACGACAAAGTGCAAGAATGACGACAATGAGAACAAAGATTGAAGTGAAATTTCCAGCAACAAACTAGATGACACTTTGTACGATACTGAATTCGAGATCTTAAACACTTAGCATGGACAACAGCAAATCATTGGGATCCAATTTATGTAGTACCTTGTTCAGAATGCCAAAAGCCGTCTTCACTGGGTAATGCTCATCAACAAATATCACGTCAAAGAGGCCATCTCGGATGCAATAGTGCACCTTGTATTCTGGAAAATTTCTTTATAAAATCAATGAGACCAAGGATTTGCAACATCAAGGAGCAGAATGACGACTGTGAGTCTGTGACAGCATATCACACATGAAATGTGTAAAGGATGGCCAGAAACTGTTAATAATTGTTGAAATTTTTCAGATTGAGTTTATTTCTTCCACACCTCCCCTTCCTCTCCGCTTCTTTTCAGGTGCTGATTTAAGATCACGTTACTTGCTAAAACGTGAAAGCTGCACAAATTTGGCGTAAATAGCTTCTAACGAATTTGACGAAGAAAAAACTTTGCACTATAATCATCGGACGGCAACGCTAACTCAGGAGCACGATTTCATTACATCTACATGGAAAATCGTCTACAATAGAAAAGAGACACCCGCCAAGAATAAGGAAATCCGGACTCGATCTTGTCATCTATGAGCAGTAAACTAACTGTAACACGTCGGAAACTACAAACAAGACGCGCAACTCGCGGATCTCTAAGTAAAATCAATCGAAGTATGGAAGTTCTAAAGAAAATGTGGACAACAGGAAAGGCAAAAGAGAAAACGGAAGAAGGAAGGAAAGACGAACCTTCGTGCTGAGTGGAATTCTGCTGTGAAGGAAGGGTGGCCTTGGCCAGCTTCCGAGAAACCGATAAGATGGCCTCTTTGGCTCCAATCCTCTGGTAGTACCCGAATTGCTTGATCTCCATCGCGCTCGCAAGGATCACCGGCTCCGTCGCCGACCCCACCTCCGATCTCAGAACCAGCAACGCCGTGATCGGCATCTCTCTTTCTCTCTTGCTCGATGAGGAAAGGACAAGACCACAGTCTTGGAACGACGACCGGAGAAAAAGAAGAAAAGGAAGAAAAATGGCGGGAACGTCTCCTTATTGCTTCAGAACGATCTCGCGAGCAACGTTGGCAGTTGGGGCGGGACGCGCGCCGACTGTTGCATTGATAAGTGGATGGACTTGGACCCCATAAATTTTGGCAGTCGGGTCCTGGATCTGCATAAGATTGGATTTGGACTGTCCAAGGGATGTCCATGGGTTCGCTTTAAGCCTTTACCAGCGAACCATTCGGACCACGTATCCATATGGATGCGTCCGATAAAGAAAACAAGATCTGAATACCAATTGGATCCATCTGCAAGTTCTATGCCCGAGCCTCATCCGCTCCATTTTATTTGTAAAAGAAGGGGTTTGGTTTCAGAAAGTTCAAACCGAACCCGGAGTCTCAAACCTGATGAAGTCGGACTTTAGAAACATGGATCTGATACGGGCCTAACACATTGACATCCCCAAATCTGAAACCGATATATTTGATTAATGGTGTCGTGATGAGTACATTTTTTGATCTACATATGGTTGTCTTCTTTTTAATTATTAAAAAAAGTTAGGCCGATAACCACCAAAGAGTACCCAAAAAAAGAAATGAAAACATAAAAAAAAATTACTTGGGTAATAAAGAAAAGTATGGTTATACATCTGAAGATTGGATTTGGATCGGATTCGAGATCCAGTGATCATGTGCGTCCTGGTGGGGTTGCGTTGGACCTGGATCCGAGCACACCAAGCTTGAACCGACCACTTGGTTGGGAAGAGAATCTCATTTACCACTACTGTAATTCGATTGTTATGATCTTCGAAATGGAGACCTCTCTATCCCCATTATGCTTCAAAGAACCGGGAAAAGGAGGCAGGATTCTTTTCGCCTTCCCTTTATGCGAGCTCTCCTTCTCCCTTAGCCTTACGTTTTTTTCTTCGTTGGTTCTCTCTCCTCCTTCCCTCTGTCTTGTCTGTCTGGTTCTTTGATCATTGTTATAATTATATATATTCCATCGGCCGGTGGCCTTCTGCCTCTCTCTCTGAAGCGTCGATTCCGCGTGCGGACAGCTCTCCGGTGGATCAGAGAGACAGGAGGAGGGAGAGGAGAGAGAGATGAAGATCACGGCGTTGCTGGTGATGAAATGCGCTGGGGATTCGGCGGTGGTGCTGGCCAACGCCTCGGACGTCAGCCAGTTCGGGTACTTCCAGAGGTCGAGCGCCAAGGAATTCATCCTTTTCGTCTCTCGTACCGTTGCTGCCAGGACCGCTCCCGGCCAGCGCCAGTCCGTCCAGCACGAAGGTCCCCTCCTCTCTCTTTCTTGGCTTTCTCCTCTCTTTTTCTCTCTCCTTTGTGTTTCAATATTTTTTGTTGTGGCCCTTCATCAATATTCTTCTTATAATCGCTGAAAATTTGGAGGGATCTTTTTCGCGATCTAGTGTCTGGGTGATTTCATTTTGTCAGACAGGGAAGGATCAGTTATGTTGGATCTTCGGTTTTATAAATCGGAATTGTCTAGCCAAGAATCTGTTCGAGTTCTGCCATAATTATGGTTTTCTTCGGCGAGAAATTTCCGTGCCCTCGAGACCGTTGTGCCTGCAATTCTCGTGATTCTCCGAATAAACTATAACCTAATAATCGTTTCAATTTTCAGCCACGTTAATAGTTTTCGGTTTTCCCTCCTTCTGCTGCCTTGTTGAATTTTCTCCGTGGGTTTTCCCTTTGGCACCCTTATGTGCTATAATTTTTCTTTTATATTTTAATCATTGGATGGCATAGTAGTTCTTGGAAGAAATTATTTAGTTATTGGTTTTTTGAATTTCTTTTGTGAAAAAAAAAGGATTTCATGAGAATCTGTCTGGCTAAGTAAAAATATAGATGGTAGAGTGGCAGCAGCACCGTAACTCTGGCCATGTGCGTCTTAAAATGTCTGTTTATCAAGAGTTCGTAACAATGTGGGACAGATTTTTTTTTGTTTTTCTGTTCGTGTTTGTATGATCATCTAACTGAGGTTTCAACTTTCAACTAGTATTGCTGTCTATTTTTCAGAGAACGATCAACTTTCCTGATACTGCAATTTTATATAGCATCTAAGTTAGTGCTTCGAACGCCATTCTCTTTGGTTCTCCGTTTAGCTTCTATTGGAGAATATCATTTGAAAAGGAAGTGAATATTGGTTGGTTCCTGATGATTGGAATTCATTTAGTTGCTTTACAAGCAAGGAATGTAGCATCATGTAATTCTAGCACTATTGGTGCACTCATACTTTTAGCTACTGTGTATGTGTCATCTTGATTTTTTGCACTTCTTCTGCAGTTTGCTGATGTTTATTTCAAAGCATCATACTAATTCATGCTCTATATTTAGTTATTCGGTTGTAACTAGCAGTTTTTGTTTGTCTATTTGAAAAATATGAGATCATTTGTTAATACATAATATACTTGCAGAATCATGGAGTCGTGGTCACATTTACGCATATATCTATATGTATGTTAATGGGCACACACATGCATGAGCGGAACAGTTTGATTATTGATATGATTTTCAATTGAATTTTATTTGCTTTCCTGATTTTTTTTTTTTCAACCCTGCATGTTTAAAATGCTGCACTATGAGGTCAAACATGGCCTGCATGCATTCCATTGCTTTGTTTGTATAGGCACTCCATTTACATTGGTCTTTTTTTTTTCCTCTTTTTATGTGGGAAGACTTTGCATTTGTTTGTTCTCAATTTAATGGGGCATTTATTCTTATTTCCTTTCCATGCATAGGCTTTATCACCAATTGCAGTCCTCCATTGCACCCATCATGTCTCGGCACCATAGATCTCCAAATCTTTACCTGCTGTTTCTTCGCAAGCAAGTCCAACAGCATCATTTTTCCTTTTGTCCTTCCATAAACATATTCCTCCAGTTGGACAATTTCTTATGAGCAAACCTTTACTTTGTTTCCATCATATCTTTTAGTTCAGGACATTAAAGTCTAGGGATATTAAATTTGCATTAAACCTGTATATCCAATTGAATTTCAATGAATTTCCATCATATCTTTTAGTTCAGGACATTAAAGTCTAGGGATATTAAATTTGCATTAAACCTGTATATCCAATTGAATTTCAATGAATTTGTTAGATCTGAAGGAAATTTAGGTTCCAATTAACAATCAACTTGGGTTCACTACGGAATATTTCTTCTAAATCCACCTCCACACCAGGATGGAATACAGATTCCTGTAAATGATGGATCCTGTCCTAAGTTCCTAACAAATCTGGAAGCCCTTTTACATTGTTCATCTGAATCCAGATTTTGCTATTTATCTGATTATGTGAAACCCAGTTAGGCTGAATACGGTAGTGCTTAAATCAGATCTGACCTTTCGAAATTCTTATTTTGGCCTTCATTTCCTACTGAATATTGCATCCAAATCCATTTCTGCACTGGGTTCAGATCCAGATGCATGTAGATGTTGGATCCTAAGCTAGTTGAATCAGGACATACACTTAGATTGTTCTTCTAATTCCAGATTCTATTATGTATCTAATTATGTTATGTGAAATCCAGTTAGGTTGACTTTAGTGCTTAGATTTGGAATGGATCCTACCTGTTTAGACTGTTTGACCCTCATTCCCCTGCCTCGTGTTGTTCGCAGAAGAAAGTACATAATTCATTTTACCTGTTTAGTGATCTTTAAAGACAAATTTTGAAGGACCTGAAAGACTCTGTTTTTAGCATGAGACAAAGTGGAGTGTCGTTGTGCAGATACTAGTAGTTTATTCAGGAAGAATACCTGGCAATCAGTTAATTATGTGATTTGGTATCAAATAAGATATTTTTATTCTATCATTTTTTAAAAGTAAGCTCTTTCCTGAGCTTTGTTGACTTTCATTGGAAGTAAGTGACTTTTATAGAATGTGCATAACTGCGACATGACTATTTTTCTCTTTTATACTTAATTTGATTTTTAATTTTTTTTGTGTTGATTTCCAGAATGTGGTTCCCTTGGAGTGCTGTTCCACCATTGTTGTTAGTGCTTTTGTGCTATTTATGGTTTATCCAAATGCTTATGTCGTATCTACTTTATCAGAATACAAGGTACATTCTTACAACAGAAATGGTCTTTGTGCGTTGGCCTTCACGGATGACCACTATCCTGTTCGCAGTGCATTCAGTCTTCTGAATAAGGTTAGGCCTTTTTTTTATAGTGCTTCTCCTCTTTTTCCCGCTTTTGATTGTCCTTTCTTCTTTTATTTTTAACCAATACTCCTTTAATTTGTCTGAAATATGTCCTTCCATGTAACATGTGGTGGCTTGAAGTTTTCTGGTTCTTTTTCACATCCTTACTGCTGTCCTCTTTTTCCCTTGTGTACCGATATTATGTTGAACTTCTCCACGTGTTGCGTAAGTTGATGTTTAAGTATGCTGAGAACTCCCTTCTTTTGATGAAGTCCCATGACTCCGTCACAGCCTTTCTTATCCTCTTCTGTTCTACTTCTGTATTGTTTGATTGATGAGTATCATTCTTAAGATGCTCTCTTAAATGAGGAAAATGTGACTTACATATTGCTGAGCAAGGTTATAAAAAAAAATTGTCAAATGTAAAATGCCTCCTAAGTTTGACACCTACTGACACTGCCAAGCTTGTGCTTGAAAGATGGTCTAAGAATGATGAGAAGTACTTCGAACCAGAAGTTTCACAATGATGTCCTTAATAGACTTGGTACTTCAGGATCTATAGCTGTTTATCTGTGCAAAATTATGCAAGTGGTTTGCAGAAATTTTGGGTGTGGTGGCATGACTATTTATGCTCTATATGACAAATGCGTCTGAAAAGCTCTGGAGAAGCCATCTTGTTCTTATGACGAAACCTTATGCTATGCTGATCTCCTGTTGTTGCTAAAAAGTAGATTAAAAAAAGTCTGAAGTATAAACACATCAGAAGCTTAAATGTTCAGAGAATCAGAGGTTTGTGAATCTGTGATGTCCTCACTTGTTGTGTTTGTTGAAGCCTTTTCTTCTCATAAACAATTTCAGCTATACTGGAAGTTGTACCTTGAGAGTTTTCTCAGTCTGTTTCTGTTAATAGCCAGTTAAGTGATTCTTCAGTTGTTTGATATTTTATTTCTCGCATGTTAAGCAACTTGCTCCTGTTTTGGAGATTGAATTTGCCTCTGAGTCTCTGTGTGGTAACGAACAAGGGCACTTCTTATCCCAAAAAGAAAAACTTGCCTGTATTTCAAATTTTCTTGCAAAGGCATTTTTTCTAGTTTTCCTTGATGGTTGGAAGAGCATGCAACAACCATTTCAGAAAATGTATGTTCTGTGCTATTTTACGTTGTTCGCATATGAGCCATTATGAGTCATGCCTTTTCTAATGTATAGAACATGTCGTGTTTATGCCTACAGAATGGCTGCTAGATCTTCCCGGTGGCTACTTTTGTGGATGGAACAGTTTAAATATTATGCTATTTTGGTAGAAATCAGTTACTAAATTTTGAGAGAAAGGTCCCAAAATCTAATTATCTGAGTACCTAAGCAAGTTAATAGTTGATCTGGTCACTGACTGCTATTAGCATTTGATGACAACTACTGCTGTCCATATTCTTTTGCATTTTCTTCTTTGCATGTCAGATGTTCATGTTACTGGATTTACATGCTTATATAACTGGACCAGCTGCTACTCTCTTTATGGTTTTCTCTTAAGCAGATGAATTGTGAATATAACTAAAAAACAATCTCAGGTACTAGATGAATATGAGAAAAATTTTGGAGATTCGTGGAGGAGGGTGCAAGCAGATGCAAATCAACCTTGGCCATACTTGAATGAATCACTTACCAAGTTTCAGGTATATGTATTGTAGTCTATTGAAGTTATCCAGTTAGCTTTTCATCGTACTGTTTAGTTACAAAGTTGTGAATCATCTGCTGGCTTGAAATTTATGAATGTCAGCTTTAGCTTTTATCCTTGAGGTGTATGATATTTATGGTGCACTTGCAATTTCAGGATCCCGCAGAAGCTGACAAGTTGATGAAGATTCAGCGAGATTTGGATGAAACCAAAATTATTCTTGTGAGTGAACTTGTTTTATTGTTTATATTTTCTTTGAAAAAAAAATCTAATATGACGTTGTTGTGCTATCATTTATTTGGTGCATCTTGGAGGCTTTGTCTAGGCAGAATATCTTAGTTGGTATCAATCTAGCTCTTAGTTTGTCCAACAACTTTAATTTTTAACAATCAAGTACCCAAACATGAATGACTTTGTATTTGATCTTTTTTTAAGATGTTTTACTGACATGAACATGCACGGTTTGGTGTCTCCCTGCCATAAATTTCTGGGACGAGGCAGCATAAAACTATTGACAGCGTCCTTGCAAGAGGTGAGAGGCTGGATAGTTTAGTGGAGAAAAGTTCGGATCTGAGTGCCGCATCTCAGGTAGATCTCTCTCTCTCTATCTCTTGTGCACTGCGTGGGTGTGGTGTGTATGGTTGTTTCACCATGGGATGTCATATATTGGTTCATTTTGCAAAGTAGATACATTTAACTGAAGAACATTCATCTAGATAAGCCCTTGACCTATGTCATAGGAGAATACCATAGCATTTGCATGGCCATTTTCATAACTAAAATACATGATCATTTAATGTGGTACTTCTGAAAATTTGTCTAAGATAAAAAAAAAAGTCGTCCTTTTATTAATAAAAAGTTTAGAAAAATGTAATCGTGTCCTCTTCTTGAAAAAATTTGTGAACTTGCTTGTCAAGGCCATGTTAGATGTCCATGTGCCCTGACCTAGACCCAGATGACAGCCTTCTTAAGCCAGAAGACAGGTGCCATCCTCTCCGCCAAAAGACAGGTGCCATCCTCTCTGCCACCAGAACAAGCGAATAAGAACAGGTAGCAGTGTCATCAGCTGTTGGTCTGAGCCATGATCACACACTTTATGCCGTGAGCTCCCTGATAGACTACTGGATGTCGTTTGGCGGAGTCTGCTACAACCAATTCCAAATTATCCAGTGTTGGTACCTGTGCCATAAGTCTACAACTAGACTTCTAAAATTTCAGTTTCAGCTTCTAGAGTGATAATCCTAGTTTAAGAAATCTGAACAAAAGGTGGTTGTATCAACCAATCGTATCCTGTTTCTCCAGAAGATATCTTCTTAAAAAATGGCCGGAGTGGCTGTCATTTTGAGAAAGCACAATTCGTATCTGATGCACAAAGTTAATATAATAGGGGAACTCATAGTGGTTGTAACACATGGGAGGAACGTATTATGCCGGTGGCCTAGTACACTCTATCGAGATACACATTTGGCTTGCCGCAGACTCCTTGAACAGAAGGCAATACGTTTGACATGTTTTACAGAATTCTCCAGGTGGACGTGTTTGTACTTGGTGTGGTTCATGCTATTCTTAATGGACATATAAACAAGAATACTGTGTCCTTTTTTCGTTTGATCAAAATTGGGGGACCAGTAGACGTGCTGCCATGCTAGCTGATGTTTTCTGATAACGTCCTGCTTTTTGCATGTGACAGATGTTCTACAAGCAAGCAAAGAAAACTAATCAGTGTTGCACCATTCTTTGAGTTGGAGAAAGAAGCACAACACAATGCAGTGGGATATGCTACTCCTAGTCTTTTATGTTGCATATATCTAGATGATCTGATGGTCTGTCAAAATTGTTTATAATATCTATAATTTAGTGTTTGCTTCACAACCTTTAGAAGTCTTCTTGTTTTTTCTTTGTTTTTCTTGGTGTGATTGTTCCTTATAGATGACATTTTTATTGTTGTAATCCTTTGGGCAATTGATTCTTACCTACCAAACATGAAATAGGAAGTTCAAAATCCATTGAAGCATTCTTAGAATATTACAGCGCTACAATCCCATATAATCGCCCATTCGTGCAGGGCTCTATCGAGATCCCTCCTTTGACCATTTTTCGATAAAGGGTGAGAATGTTCATGTAGTTTTTTAGATAGGCGGTCCTGTATTAACTATGTTGAGACGTTTTTTAGCAATTTGAATATGATGATTTTTCAAAATTCGGCACTATGAGAGTCTGATCCACTTGCACATATTGATTCGACGGTGGTGGAAACTCGGCAAAGTCAATTGATTCCGCGGGGACTCTTGAAATTTGCATGAGAAGATATGATCCATCAGGGTGGTGGGTTCCTTGCCACTCACCGGAAAGTAGGAAAATTTGAGTTCCTTGCCACTCGCCGGAAAGCCAGAAAATTCAGCCAAACGGGATGCAACCGAGTTGTTTTTGGATGCAACTAACTATTTTCTTTTAAAAATGAAAATAGGGCGTTAGAAAAAAGCGAACAATCATAAAAAATTGACTGGTTCATGTAATTCGCATTGAATCGGATAATTCAGCCCCAGTTTAGCTGATTCTTGATCCTAGAGATAATCGGTTAATTACCCTCCAATTGTGGCACTCATCGTTTTAAGGTTGATCTGATTATATACAAAGGACTTATGAGGGGCAGACGAAGCAACTGCAGGGTGCAAAATTGAACACTTAAACAAGAATGAGGTATTGTAAGGGAAGTTGACACATTCGAGTCCGAAACACTTTGCGGACTAAAAGAAACACAAAAATAACTGACTTAAAACAGAGCAGGATAATATGAGAACAAGTGAAAACTATATCTTGGTTTTTCTTGGGTGTATCTGAATTGGATAAATCTGATTTAGAATGATTCTATCCTAATCCGGACGGTTTACATAGGCACCGGGTTGGATCTGTAATGGTTACATACTGGTCGGCCTACGGATCAGATAATGGGGAAAAAAAATGTCATTTTCGGAAAAGAGAGGAATATTTGGGTAAAATGTTGACTCACGATAAGGTATACACGCCCAGACCGGGGCAGCCGGGTGAGGCAACAGCGGTGGAGTTCGCCCAGCTCAATCCAGGAGAACCATGGCGGTCTCGCTTTCCTTGTCTTCGTCTCTCTCATTCCTCACCTCCGTTCGCTCTTCCTCTCTCTCTTCTAGGACCGCCCTCACTGCAAACTTCGGTTCCAAGAATGCCCGGTTCCTGAAAATCGAAGCCAATGCCAGGACCAGGACAGAGGACCGTGTTGCTCGGCATGAACGTATACGGAAGAAGGTGCTTCTCTTTTCATATGGTTTTATTTAGTTCTAGCTTTCGGTTTTCCTCAATGCGCGTCTGCTTTTCGCCTTGAATTTGACGGCAATTTGGTGGGACCGTTTCCAATTTTGGCGGCAAATTAGTGCTGTTCTGGTGTCATTGCTAACATTTTTGTGCTCATTGCATAAGGTTCATGGAACACCGGAGAGGCCAAGATTGTGTGTTTACCGGTCGAACAAACATCTTTTCGTCCAGGTTATCGACGACACAAAAATGCATACGCTTGCCTCCGCATCGACGATGCAGAAATCCCTTGTTGAGGAGATTCAATACACTTCTGGACCAACAATTGTGAGTTTCTGAGCTGGGGGATTAAATTTTGCATTTGAGGTTTTCAGCATTCTTTCCATATCTTTGTGGAGAGAACTTTCGGTTATCCCCTATCATATTGTCTTGCTTAAGTGGATAAATCAACTGGTAGTAAAAAAAAGAAATCAGTTTAATTTACTGCTCTTATTTTATACAGTGAGGATGTAGGCGTGAGAATGAGAACACAAATGCGTAGGCGTGTATAGTTGAAACAGTAGTATAGTTCACCCAATAGTTCCTAGAGCCACCTTCTCTAGTTGGTCTATTTTCAAGTGATTGTAACTGAACGAAGTCCATTTTCAAGTGATTATAACTCTATTAATTGAGGGGAATAGTCAAATTTAGTTTGAGTACGTTATTGTTCAATAATGACTTAATTTCCGTTCAGCAGCTTCCACGATTCTATAAGGGTTTGCCTTTTTTTTGCAAGTGCTCTAGTTCACTCTGTCATTGCATGGTACAGAGATGCCATGCAGGGACCGGTTCATCTGCGTATCTTTAGGCGATGAAGGAAAGCCATCAATTTGCGTTTGGTCTGATGTTGCTGTACAAGTGCTCAACGTCAGTGGAAATGCACACTATAGTAGTGGAGATATGATGTTCAATGCCGCTGTTTTCTTGAAAATGGGTGAATTATAGGACTTGCTTTTGGAAGATATAGAATTAGTTGATTGCACATGGCGTTCACAGTCTCCATGATAGTCTCTGTGTATCTGTTTTGATCACTGACCTGAAAATGGTTTTGTACCGACCTAATAGAGTGGATTGGACTTTTTTTTTCTACTAAAGACAATTATTAGCATCTAACATGGATATAGCATTTTTCCATTATTTTATTTTCCTTTTGTGGACTCTTTAATGCTGGCCTATTTCACAAGACTAGGACAAGGGAGCTTTCTTAGGTAGTTCCACTGTCCTGCAAGACTGCATCTAGCTCAGAGCCATGACACTCTTTTCCAAAATTGTCCTACACTGATTCAAATTTCAGATCCTGAGTTACTTTTTACTACATTCTGGTAAATTCTAAGTTAAAATTTATGCTGGCCACGTTGTAATTTACTTTGAATATCTTGTTTAAGTGAGGTGAATTAAGAAATACTAGCTTAGGAAACTTACAACATCTTTATTTACAGACTTGCTGGCTGGAAAGACTAGATCGAGAGCTCTAAGCCATGAAGCCCCTAGCGATAGAGATATCAGTGTTTACTGATTGTGTTATATGTGTGTTATCATTATCAAAATAACATACCAAACTGTGTTATAAAGTGTATTATGCAAACAGTTTTAAGAGGGTTGGAATGCTCTGGGATGATTTTGTGTTCACATCATTCTTGGCCGTATGAAGACATCACTTCAGCCAATTCTAAACTAAGTTGGTGTATTTGTTTATGCCATTTTGTTTCTGACTAATTTCATAGGTAATAGTTTCAGTCAACAGATGGTATCTGAAGAAAATATCCTGTTTTTCTTTTTGACACCTTAATGGCTAGCAGAAATATATTCAGTAGCAACAGTTACTGATTTTTACATCTTACTGGTTGGAATAGGAAAGGAAAAATTTCTGTATACTTTTTAAAGGAAAGTTTACATTTTCCAACTTTTTTTTTTCACATAAGTTTTCATCTAAAAGTGGATATATGTCCTACAACTACTTGAGGATTGACATCATAGTTTCCTCATAATGGTTGTCCTCCAGCAGAAACTTTTGCTGGGAGGCTTCCCTATGACAATGTACATTTGTCACTGAAACTAGATTGCATAATAATCAACTACACAGCTTCAATTAGTTTTTTTGAAACCTAAGCAGTGTATACACTTTCATAGTTAATGTAAAGGCAAGTGTCGTTGTCTTTGATACTGTATGTAAATGCAGTAAATGAAGGACCTGAAGATAAGGAAACATTTCTTTCCAGAGGAAATTGACTAAGGGAACCCCTCTGGTGCTTGACTTTTTTACATACATTATCAAAGACAAAAACCGTTGCCTTTACTGCACCTTGGTATGATATAAAACTGTTCAAGTCGTTCTCTTTCCTCAATGGATATCAACTTTTTTAATCATCAGTGTATTGTGGTTCAGATATGTCTTCTCTTTGCTTAATAGATGCAGATATGATTTGTAGGCTTTGCAGAAAAGTTAAAGAACTTGCAGTAGAGAGGTCATTTTCCCCTTTATGTCAGTTGATACCTCTCAAACTCTGTTTTGAAGGCTATACTTAATCTATTCATACAGGAGTCTTCTGGTTTTGTAAAAAGAAATGAGTTTATCATGTTGATTTACTTATTTTGTTCTTCTTGATTTCTTTCTTTCCTGGCTTTTTTGTCATGAAAGTAGTGACTTTTTTACTTAGTACGTTCTTTTGGGAGCTCAATGATGAGTATTTTTCAAATTAAATTATTTACTTAACATCAAACAACGAATCAACCACAATTGGCACTGTAAAATATAGATAACCAAATGCTCTACAGGGGCCCTGAGGAGACAAAAAGGGGAGCATCCTAGTAGTCAGAAAGAACTGCAAGCATGTCTATCTGACAGGACTTGACTGTGGTCTAGATGACAGAGCATTGCTTCTTGATGACTATACACCTGTGGCCCTGCCATCGGGCAATCTGGTTATAAATACTCTCTCCTTATTAAGGCCATCAATTTCATGACTTTGTTGCTTCACAATTTTGACACAGACACAAAAACTAAGGTGGAGATATTGGGCACTGTGCCTTCACACACACACTCTCTCTCTCCCTCTCTCACATACATGCACACACACTGTTTAAGGAACATCAAACTCAGTAAAAATCCATAGTTAAAAACCTAAGAATAATGGGTTTTGAGTTTCTTTGACTCAACCGTTTTAGGTGGCCCAGCTCAGAAAGGCTAGCCTGTTGTTTGTTTCTGGTGGACAAGAGCAGATTGGCGCTTTGCCATAAATATCCTTTCCTGCAATGATCAAGGGTGGGCACCTTTAGTTGCCCCTTCAGTTGTACTTTCAAGTTTTTAACTAGAGCACAACTGGGGAACGGTTCATTCCCTTTTGATAGTGTGTTAATGACCTTGAAACTGGAGAGCCTGGTACAAAATACTTTCTTGACCTGGAAGTTGCGGGGTTCAATGGGAAGATTGTCATTCCCCAGCAAGCATGGCCTTGAATAAAAGATTAGGAACCATTTGGCCTTTTGAATTTTTACAATCCATGAAGAAACATCATGTTAGGGTTGCATACCATTACCTGCATACTGTTATTTGTTCTGGTTTTTCTAGCTATTTTGGTTCCAGGCTCTGTGCTAGTCCTTTTTCATTTGTTTGTTCCTTGCTCTGTAGTTCACTTTTGGTTCTGTTACTTTTCTGGTTTTAATTTCTTTGCCTCTTACCAGAGTTGGCCTTACCTCACCTCAAGTTTCTCATTTACCATATTTCTTGTACCAGGAAGTTGCAAAACGAGTTGGAGAAGCCATTGCCAAGGTTTGTCTAGACAAAGGCATAACCAGGGTGGCCTTCGATCGTGGGGGTTATCTATACCATGGACGTGTTAAAGCTTTGGCTGATTCTGCCCGTGAACATGGTCTTGACTTCTGAACGTGTCGTCAATCTGATCTCTGATTTTTTGTCTATAATGTCTCAAATGTTTATGACAGGTCCTCTTTACAGAGTCGTTTTTCACTTTTTCAGGGACATATGGTTCAAATTTTGAAACTTGTTATCGATTGTATCCTCTTGTGCTTGGAAAAGGACTCACTGTAATGCTTGTGATCCTGTGGATGAAATCTACAACTACGAGCTTTTCCTCGCCTTGTATGGCAAGATATGCTTCTTTTTTCCCTGCCTTCCGAGCGTTGTATTTTTCTGCTGCCAAGGTAGCGGATGCTTTTCTTCTTCAACACGGTCATGGAAGGCCGGTCGCTTCATTGCAGGAGTGCGCACCAATGATGTCCGTAATGGTGGGCATGGACACTGCCTCAAAAATGGTGGAGAGAAGATCCCGTTGTTTTGGTTAATGGTAGGCATGATGCATTGTGACTCGACCAAAAAGGAATAAGAAAGAAAAGCAAATAAGAAGAAATAAACTGGCACAACTGGGAAATGACTAGAAATTGAATTTAAACTAGGAAACTTCAAGATCTCATTACGCCCTTAAAAGGGCATCGCACAGCTGGTTAGGCAGGCGATCATGTAGAAGACATGTTGTTGGTTCGATTCCTGTAAGTGCAATCCTCATGTACTATAATTGGTGGGATCGCGACACTAATCCTCATGTACTATAATTGGTGGGATCGCGACACTAGTTGATTAGTTTACCATACTCTACGTCTTCACACAACTTAAGATTCTTGGGGCAGGATGAATTAACTTCCTGCTCACTCACAAATTCATGACTACTGAAGGAGATTCTTATGATATCTTGGTTTTTTCGCTTCAAACTCTCTTGAAAACTTTTCTTGTGGTGTTATAATTGTATATGTATTGTTTATCCGTCCCAAAAAATCGTAATGGATGATTATCTGGAGCCAGATGGACCCGATGCACCTGTCTTGGGCGTTGCATCAGGCTATTACAACACCAACCTGAACCAAGTGATGTTGAATTTTAACATAAAATGAGAAGTGGAAGCAAAGCTAGTCCTGACTTCGACCTAGTCAAGATTTGCACCTTTTAGACTCGAAACCTTGCCATTTTCAGCTACACCTGAATCGAACCCGAACAAAACTTGTTGAGGTTTGGATCGCATATTCGGAACTTGTTAGACAATGGCCTTTTACCCAACCAGATTTATACCTCAAACTTTTAACTCATGTGGGTCTGCAAAATTTTAATCAGCCCACAGTTCGGAAATCAATGTGAAAAACTCGAGATTAAATCATAAATGTAGACTCCAACTTGGACCTGGTCATCAACTCGAGAACGGATTTGCTCGTAATCGCGATTTTATTTTGTGGTCTCGACCTTGAAAATGATTTCCTTTGTCTACCTATGGATGCAACAAGACAGATGATGTCATATAAAGAAAGACCGCAAGAATTTCTGTGGACTCTAATAATGTACCATTCGAAAAGTTTCGATCATGGGGCGGGGACACCATGCTTGGTTCCTCTAGACTTTTCTTACGTGATTTGTGGTTGTCACTCGTTGGTACATGCTTTTTCTATTGAAAATGATGGCCACTACTATTACTTTTTAGAATTTCACTTGTTTATCAAAAATCACTACATTCTTCTTTCCTGATGAGACTGGAATTTTGCTCCATCTGTGTTTCTTCTTTACTGTTTTGCCAGCAAGCAGGGAACAAAACTGGTAGCAGAATGTAAGTTTTTCTCCATAAGAACGCTCCAGATGCAGCATATTTTGACGCTTATGAAATTGAAGACAAGAACAACTGCAAGAAACATGCAATTGTTGGCGAAATTTGGATCCATGATGGCTCTGCAATGAGATTGTTCTGGACTTGGTTTTGATTACGTTGCATAAAGAAAACCCAGTTGGATCAGAGGCATTGTGGCTGATAGGACCTAACACTATCTAGGATACATGGTACAACCGATGGATTTTCAGAACCCGACGAGATTCGTGATCATGTATGAACTGGGAGTAAATGGCAGGTATCCCAGCTGGACTGTGCATCTGCTACTGTACTTAGATCAGTGATTTAGCAACACAGAATTATCTGGTTGTCTGTTGTTCACAGAAAAAGCCATCTGCACATGGCCTTGCTCAATTATCCAGTTCTTTCTGTGAAGGCACATTATTCAGTGAAATGATACGCCACTTCTGGTTGTCCAGGCATGGTGGCTTTCTGAATATATCTAATAGTGTTTGTACCTCGAAGAGGCCAAAGTATTTCCCTGGCTGATTCAGGACCTGAGTTAATTTAGAGTTACTCCTTTAAACTCGAGAGTAGCTCTTGGATCTACCTGTTCTTAAGACGAGAAAAATAATATAAGGTAAACTGATCTAGCTAATTGGTCCCCAGATATTGCAATCTAGTTGAGCAAACTCCAAAAGGACCTTTGTAGATTTTGCTGCAAAAATGAGGATACTATTTAAACAGTATACTCCCCTTTACCTTTTACCGTTCATGGATGGCAAGAACATTAGAAAACATGTTTATTGACTTCCACCGCATACATAACAGGATCAATCCACCGAATTTGAATGCACTTTCGGCTTCAAGGGATGCAGCAAACCACGTGAGCCCGATTTCTCTGCCCATCATTTCTTCTGAGTTGCATATGCTCTCCTCTATCTCTGCTGCAAGCAGATCTTCGTCAGACTTTAAATTATCGTATAGTTGTAGATACGTGATGAGATGAAACTACCCAAAAAAAAAAAATCACTTCTCTGTAGACTTGGTGAAATGCATTTACTGGATCATGTTGTCTCTCATGCTTATATGAAATTTCAGGGAGAAAGAAAGACCAGGTCATGTTGACAGTACAGTCGGGCCTTGATTCGACCGAGATGATTTAAATCACGCTTACACACACTGCAGAGATTCGTTTCATCTAAGATCTTTTCAAATTCATACATATGTTAAGACTAAGAGGGGAAGTGAAAAGCAGAAGCTGCCACTGCCTTTGAATCCTAATAACCTTTTGGTATTTCAAAAAACTGATGTGCTGGTAAGAATGTTTTTCTGGAAAACAAGAACGAAATACAAGATCAACACAAACACTGACAATATCACAAATCGAGAGAGAAAAAGAGAGATTTGTGGACTAGATATGCTTTCTCTCAGGCCAATTGGAGTCATCTCATATTTGATTATGTTGAGAAAATTCCATGAACAACATTAGATGCCCAAAGAATGAGCGGACCACCTGTCTTTTTCATTTTTTTTGTCATCTGGCCAACTTTCTTCTCTGCCATAAGGTCAAAGCTGTGTACTAATGGAGAGGGGACCTTATTGTCACCAGTAGTGCTGGTCTGGTATTATTGGAATGCTTTCATTATGCAGAAAAAAACAGAAGAAACCATCCAATTAAAACATATATTCCAGTGGTGGAAATAAAAAATCAGACTAATTAAGGGGCACTAAGTGATGATTTGAAGAAACAACAGCGCATTCTCTAGTTGGTGGGTGGACCCATAACTCATTCATAATCCATTGAAGATTGGGGCCGAAACTCCGGGGCAAGACCTAGGTCTACCCACACTCAATTGCCCACATGTAGCTCCGCCACTGATTCCTTTTCTCGATTTCACCTTCTTCTGTAATCATCCGATCAATCAAGAAGTCTAGTTTTAGCAAACTTGGTGGACAACAGCTTAGTATGGAGATGACTCCTTCATTAGGTGTGCGTTTTGCGTCCCTGTAAATCCAAACGAACACCTTAGAAGTTTGTGGTTTGATGTTTTTATGGTAATTTCTCAATGCGGTAGCAGGTGGTTCACATTGCATCTCATGATGGTTTGTCCTTAATGGCACTTTAATGGAGATTAGTCCTTGTTCATTAGGAGTGCGTTTTGCGTCCCTGCAAATCCAAACGAACACCTTAGAAGTTTGTGGTTTGATGTTTTTATGGTAATTTCTCAATGCGGTAGTAGCTGGATCACATTGCATCTCATGATGGTTTGTCCTTAATGGCACTTTAATTGCATTGGATTCTTTACCTCTGGAAAAGATTTATCTGTAATGAGCTACTGTCGGTGATTTTCTTCTTTTCTTTTTTTTAATTCCTCGACATATTTCCGGCCGACCTTCTTTCGGAGACGGTGACCTTGAGATTTGTGAAAAAAGAGAGCATCTGTAAGGTCCGGTCTTTACAGATACGATAAAAAAAAGGGGTCAAAATCTGACAATTTTTCTGTTTTCTACTGATTAATCCTCCAATCAATTCTTGCATCAGGTTCACGCACAAAAGACTGAATATATTCCTCTTTTTGCCTCTGTTTTTTGTTTATACTGCATTTTCTTCTGTAATCTTCTCCTTTTGTAGCTTTCTTGTGACTTCTTGTCACAATTTTTTCTATTGCATTTTCCATTTTGTCGGCTTACTGGGTTTTTCTGAGACGGAGGCACAAACAACCAAGTAATCACAAGATGGAGAGTCGCAATTCGTGGGAATTTTCCCCCTCAGTTTCTGCTGGACTTCTGGGGATGTGACGGAAAACAGGGACGTGCGATTTCTTTTCCACGATTCAAACACAATCCTTAACGAGTCATAAGGACACTGATCTCGGAACTCGTGTAAATAGAAGAAAAAGTTTCCTTGGGTGCACCTTTCCAACCTTGAGAGATGCCCCAAATCAGGGTTCCTCCACAAATGGGAAGCATGAGAATCGAATTGGGGCCGTCCATCAGAAGAAGGCTGCTTGCATCCACCCCCTTAGCAGACTCTGTTATATTTCTACCCGAAAATTATTCACCTTTGGATAATTTATCCTCACCTTCAAGTGAGACAACATCTTCCCAGTTGAAGCCCCAAGATGATGGACCAAAGGTTCCAGTTTAGATCTGGTTGCTTTGTTATTCTTTGAGAAAACTGTTGAAAAGGTACAATTCAAGATTTTTACACATGAACTCAACTTCTGTGAGGCTCGCATTAGGGTAATCATCAAATATCATCAAATATACTTTCTAATGGATGTATTGCTAGCTTAAGTAGTCAGCCTCACAGGATTTCTGATGCCCAGCTTGCTGTTGGGCAAGTGAGAGATTATCAGTGAGACAAACAATGTAAAGTTTATCTTCAAATTTATCAAATAATATTATTTTAACAAACGGTTTTGAAGTTGACATCATAACTTAGAGTGAGCCCTCTCGCAGTTACGAGATGTGATAAGGCTCAAGGTCACTATCCAACATCTCCTACTTGGTCATGAGACTGCCATATTGTTTCTACTAAATGTAGGTTTCTTTAATCTTTAGTTACATGGTTTTTCAGTATTAGTTTGTCTATCGTAACTTGAGTTTTGTTCAATGTTTATAACGAGGTTTTATCAAAATAGCAGCAGCAATAGTAACTGACAGAGAAGGAAAGAAAGAAGAAGAAGCAGAAAACTTGTGTTCACGGGTTTGCTTTTGTGAGGCACCAACTAAGGTGTTGCTTCATAGACGCCGTTTCGCTGTTGAAGCTCCAATAAAAACTTTGACACAATCAAGCTTCCTCTTCGATGATGATCATGTTACCACAAAACCAAATTTTCTTCTGAAAATTTTCATGAATAATCCTGTTAGTAATCTCTTTCTTCACGAAAATAAACAAAAAAAAAGGAAAACCTCACGGGGCATTGCGCAGCGGGTCAGGCTGGTGCCGGTGAATTTGTTTTGTTGTTGGTTTGATTCCTATGAGCCTTATTTCTTGGGTCTTATAATGTGCGGCATGGTGAAAAGTTGAAGGTATACTAAGAGGGTCACTTAGCTCTCACTCAGATGGTGGAATACCTCCCAATCACTTGATAAATAAATAAATTATATCTTGTACTGCCATTTTTATATCTTTTTCAGAAAATAATTCATCCACCCAACAAATTCCAAATAATGGGAAAGTGACCTACTTTCAGGTTCAGAGTTGGAGGTGTCATTGTGATACTTTCTGCGGCTGTGCGCAGAAAGACAAATACACAACACTCATAATAATAATCAGACTGCGACCCTTGTTTGATTCGAAGATTTCAATCTAGATCTAGGGAAAGTCAAAATTTGTAGACTAAAGAACTCACAAATCACATGCAAATTTCTTTTCTTTCTTGTTTTCTGCAATTATTATTTTGGAGGCAACATTGCGACTGCATCTTGGTCAAATTTTATAACACAATCAGACAGATACCCATTCTGATGTATCGAGATGGGCTTTTTTCAATTCGAATGCGTGACGGAAGGGCAACGCCATCTTGCAGTATATGTAGACAACTCTATCTGCAATGAAGATTTAGTTTATCGGGCGCGTCTTTCACGAAGGTCCCCAGTACAAAGAAACCATTAATAATCTCTAGTTGAAGTTGAAGGACTACCTTTCCATCCATAATTGTCACAGACAAAGCGTTGTCTCTGCGATGGGGCAGCGGAGTCGTTGTATGTAAAATCTCGTGGGAGTTCCTACCGTGAGAGGACACACAACTATCCCCTTCATTTACTCGCAATGAAGATCCTTTACTGCCGTCACGCGCCCTTCCTATTCTTTTCTTCTTTTCTTGAGATGGAGGAAGGTTGTCAGTGGAAGATCCGGAGCTACCACAAGTCTAATAATGGACAACTTTTATGCCCAACAGAAAGATTGGCAATCTGCAACAGAAAAAGGGAAGAAGCTAAAAAAATGAAGTTTCGAAAGTTGCAACTTGGTGGACTACCAATCCGAAATTTCTCAAAGTAACTTGGTTTTTACCGTATATGAAGATTTTTTATCTTTCCTCGCTTTTCCATTTGCCGATCTGTTTCGCGGCAATATGAAAGGAGGAACTTTTAATATTATTTCAAAGTGAATAAAGGACGAGGCGCGGATGAAAAAACGCGGGCAGTTCACAAGAGGGAAAAGTTAGAAAGGGAGCCCATCGGTCGGCAGGAACTGCAGGTCTCCCTCTCTCCCTCTCTGTCTCATTTTCTCTCTGTGCTTGAGCAAGATCCTCGGAGGTTAATGGCCGCTTTCTAGTGTTGGTGGCTATATCTCTGCAGGAACCATCTTCCAACCTTCAGAAGCGTTTTAAGGACCCTGGGACCGTTACAGTGACGCCCTGCCCACCCATTTACCCGGTTGTTTTTTCTTCCCTTTGCGTTTTCTGCCACTGAGAACTAATCCCTATTGATGGTCCTCATCAATGCAATAAGCTGAAAGGGGGTGACACATCTCACTCATTGCAAATCTGCATCTCACCGCTCTGCGGTCCTATTTATATCCCTCACGTATGCACCACTGAGAGAAAGGGAGGGAGCGAGAGAGAGATTCGGTTGCGGCATAGAGAGGAAGAAGGAAGAATGGCAGGGACAGAGAAGGGATGGTTGGGACTTCGTAGACATGCATTGTGGGTGCTGTGCATGGCCGTTTTATGTTTGAACAAAGGCGGAGTAGTGGCCTTTGAGGAGTTGAATGTGACAGAGATCCCACAATGGGTTGCCGAGTATAGTACCACTCCTGTCATGGTGCCCTTAACCCTCGTACCTGGTGCTGCTGCAAAAGGAGCAGGCAAGCTCTCTCTCTCTCTCTCTCTCTCTCTCTCTTTTCCTCCCGTTTTCCTTCTTCTATGATCTTCTTTCTCCGTTATCTCCATCAAGCATGAGATATGGTGGTCGCTGTTGGGCTGATTATCAGATGGGGAGCGGTTATGCTATTATTTTAGTGTTTGCAGTCACATCCTCTTCAAACAGGCTTTTCCATGGTCACCCATGTGGTTGTAATGATTACGGAGGTGATGAGTATAATTGCTCTCTTTGTTGCCACAAGGACAGGTAGCAGAGAGGGTTATTGGGGTATCAAAAGGTTTAAAAGCGGCCTGGCTACGACAGAATACGGGGATAATTTGTTTCCATTACTTTGTGTGGATACGACTTTTTACCTTTTCTCCTACTTCTCACTTCTTCATCTCGTTCTTTTTTTTTTTCTAGTTCCTTTTGTATTTGGTATTCTTAGGTTTCGGCTTTAGTTAAGATCTGAGATTCCGAGATAGGTAACCTGACAGTTATCACGGCCATGGCTTCCAGCAGCTATGTTTTATGTTCTTCTCAGTCTGATGTTTCTGATAGATGTCGTTTGCACAAGTATACTCGTATTCTTGCTAAAGCTCCAGGGCATATAATTAACTGAAAATAATTTCGGCTGCTAATTAGTGAATAATACAAAGATCTGTCCGTAACGAGTAACGATTCAGTCTAATACATGACCTGGCTTTGTGACGGTTGTGGCGACAAATGGATTATCTCATTGCCCTTAATAAGGGAATCGTTCAAAATGCTAGCAAAATGAATATATAATCAAAATTTTTGGTTCTAAGCTACATAGTTACGTTTTCAGTAAAAAAAAAAAACTCTAATCAAATAAGTCCTTAAGGTCACGTTTCCAAAGTTTATGATCTGCCTAATCTTTCTTTCCTTTTCACTTTTTGTAGTCTGCCTGGATGGAACTCTGCCTGGTTATCACCTCCACCGTGGATTTGGTTCAGGCGCTAATAGTTGGCTCATCCAATTGGAGGTATGAGAATCTATGCAATTTGCAATGAAAAGTCAGCTCAAGAATTTTCGTAGTTGATACCTACATAACTAATATTATGTAAGGTGCCTCATCCAAGTAGTTTTGACTATTTGTTTCTGTTCTTTCATTTATGTGGATATCTGTTTCCACTTAGATTATTCATATGATAACGTTCTAACTGCAGGGTGGAGGTTGGTGTAACACCGTTAGGAGCTGTATTTTTCGTAAGACAACTCGTCGTGGTTCATCAAAGTTCATGGAAAAACAACTTCCATTTACTGGAATTCTAAGCAATAATCCTGCAGAAAATCCTGGTTTGTCAAATATGTTGCTTTGTTCCTTTTTGCCTCTTTCTTTGAGATGGGTCCAAGACATCCTGCTGTATCTTGGAAGTTGGAATGCTTGAATGTCTAATTGTTTGGAGAACTGATAAATATTTTCTATTTAATAGACTTTTTCAACTGGAATAGAGTAAAGATTCGCTACTGTGACGGTGCATCTTTTAGTGGGGAAGGTGGAGATAAGGTGAGACCTGAGCCCATAATCATTATGATTACTTTTATGTAAATGTTCTTTCAGCTAATGGTGATGGCAAAGTTACGTACTTTATATGGAATCGATTGGTAGGCTTCCCCTTTCTAAATATCATATGTATGGGGCCATCAACTAAGTTATTTCTTTTTGTTGGTCGTTCTATATGCCCGTGCATGGATAGTAGTCTCTTTTCTTGCTCATTGTATTAAACAACTTTATTAACTACTTTTTTTTTTGTGTTGAATACATAAAATAAGTTCAGATAACTATGAAGACAACTTAGGAATAAACAGTTCCTTTTTGCATTACAGGCATGAAATATGCATTAAATGATAGCTTTTCGTCTTTGTTGACATGAGAGTTCAAATGCATGATGAAACATCTATACATTATACTCATGTCCATCAAGGAAGAATTAGTTCAAGAAATGGCAAGTGATTTCTTTAATTTGATATTCTTAATTGCTATTTGTCCAAACTCCAACCTTCCATTTGAGATCACTAACAAGATGATTTAGGGAAAATTTATGAAGGGCATCCTAATGAATTTCGTTAGTAGGACAGGTAGATTAATTTCAGGCTGCAGCATATGAACATTTGCTGTTTTCAATGGTTGATCAAGTTGACTATGTGCCAGTGCTATGTCTCCAGCAACTGTGGGCAGGATATTTTTTTGAAATGCTTTTGAGGATCTCTTCGGAGTTCTGTTCTTTCTGATTTGGTTTCTGCTATAGTATGCTCTCTTTTAACATTATCTAGTTGCACCCTTTTTGTCCTTTCAGGCTTCAAACCTTTACTTCCGAGGACAGCGCATCTGGTTGGCTGCAGTAGAGGATCTAATGTCGAAAGGCATGCGTTATGCAAAGCAGGTTAGCTGCTTTATCTTGTAGTTTTCGGTCACCATGTATGTTTCAAATTTTATGATTGCACACGCATGTGTGTGTGTGTGTACACATATACACACACAACACACACACACACACAGAGACAGAGGCATACAGTAAAAGACAGATATTTTGGTATACATGAAAAGGTGATCTTCAATGCTTACGCTGATAAATTCTAGAAATGATAAATTTCAAGGACTTGATTTGGTCAAAATTTGTGGTGGAATCAAGTGTATATTAATATGAAGTAGCCTTAAATCCTTCTCGCGTATGGTTTCATGTAGAAACTTATCTAGTAACAGCCATTGTGATATTGTTCAACAGAGCAAGTGCATATTCATGTTTGATAGTTGAGTTGACCATGACTAAATGAAGTTTATCGAAGACATTCATATGGGAAAGTTGCAAAGATATACACAGACAAATGGGAAAGACTATAAATGAAATACAATCTCCAAATAAAATAAGGAAAAAGAGAAAGAGGAAACAATCAGCTATATATATCTTTTTAACACATTTTATTACTAAATGTAAATTATTCATATACAGAATTTAAGGTAGTGCACAGATAACATTTGGTTGAGGACATGAATTGCTAGTCTAGTCAAGTTGTTTAAAATTTTAAATTGTTGTATGTAGCTTAAAAAACAAGAATGGTGTACTAGCTTACAAGAGCACTCATCTGATGGACTTGATGGATAGGAAGGTGGAATTAAGTAAAGAACACACTTTTCAAGGTAAAGAGAAAGACAGAAGCAATACAACATATGGTCGGAGAAAGAATATGGTCTTATATGTTATACATGCTAGATACATCCTTAGATAAGTGCTGCCAGTCATGTATCTTATTTCTATATGTTTCTTGGATGAAGATTAAATTGTAGAAGAGAATAAGACATGAAAATTACCATAGGAATAATGCTTATAGTTAAAACATTGGTAGAAATGGATACATTTTGAATTTTGATAATAGACTATCAAGTTGGAGAAAATGACCTTATACATTTGATACATCGCATTTGCTCGGGATCCTTTGACTTGATAAAGATCCAGTTAATTTTTTATATTCAATGTGCATTTGTGACTTTTGTTTTTCTCTAACATGTGAAATGGTAGTTCATCACAATCCATATTTTCCTTCTGGATATGGCAGTCAAATAATTACTGTCATGCTATATGTCATCAAATTTTCTCCTGTTATCCAGAATGTCTAATTATTGGCTCTTTTGGAGCTCTGTGCATGGTATTTTTTTGTGGTGCTGTTTTTGGTTCTTGAACTTAGTTTTTCCTATGACAATACTAGTCATTTGCTTCCAAATGGCCCAGTGCAGTGCACCCAAAAGTTTTTTTGATTGAAATTTGTTTAATTCACTGTTTTCTTGTTCAGTTCTATATCATTATGGATTTCCCCACTAGTGCACGTGTCTTAAGATTCAGTACATGTGCCTGGTTGTTTTCTATGTCGGCATATAGTCCTCCTGTTCTTGCAATATAAAAGCTGTCTAGATTGATAATGGTAATCCATGCATTGACAGCTGTACTGCTGTACCCTTTGATATATCATGTGGTTAAGATAAACAATGCTGCTTGTCTTCTACATTTTCAAAAATTTAGAGACTTTAAAGAATTGTGCTTCTTGTGGTCTTCATTTTTTCAAGGCAGTCCAGCTGATGAAATCATGAAAATATGGTCAATTCTGGTTGCACCATATAAACATGTTAATGGATCCTCGCTTGTAACAAACCCTTCTTATCTATTCTCTATACGTCGAATTTACAGTGATGTCTATTAATACCAGTCTTTTTGGGCTTCAAATTGTTATTCATATTCTCTATTTTAGTTGGTATTGCTTTGAAGTTATCTTTTCTGCTGTAGCTGCATATTTATTGAGGGTAACACGTACTGTACAGGCTCTTCTCTCAGGATGTTCTGCTGGGGGTTTAGCATCCATATTACACTGTGATGAATTCCATGAATTATTTCCAAGGGGTACACGAGTCAAATGCCTTAGTGATGCTGGATATTTCATGGATGCGTATGGCTATTGCTCTCTCTCAGTTCTTGCAGGACATTAACCCCATTGTGTTAAAGTTTCCACCTGNCAATATTCAGGTACTGCTAATTTTAGATGCTCCAACATTTTGGACGTTTCAAACTGGATAGCCTACCATTTTAGAAGCGCTCAAAGGCATGATGCTGAAAATTTTGTTATTTATTAGGGTTCAGGAAGGAACTTGCCATCTACTTGTACATCAAAAGAGGATCCAACTTCAGTGAGGCTCTACCACTTGTTCCTTTAAGTTGGCATAAAATTACATAGCAACACATTGTGGAAAATTTACATTTTTAATGTGTGCATGGGCCTGCAGTGTTTCTTCCCCCAGAACTTGGTGGCTAATATCAGAACCCCTTTGTTTCTCTTGAATGCTGCATACGACTCTTGGCAGGTAAAGTGAACTCATCTTAAAGCTCAAACAAGAAAAGGCCATGCATCGTTTGTGAGAGCAATTTAATGATTGCAGCAAAACACTTATGGTATGTTCTTTGTTTCCTTTTTCCAGCTCCAGGCTAGTTTGGCTACTCAACCTGCTGATCCTCATGGTCACTGGACCCCCTGTAAAATGAATCCTGCACATTGTGATGCTTCACAGATTGGATTTTTGCAAGGTTTTTGTCCTTTTATGTATTCCAAAGGTGGCTTGAAGGTTTATGTTACCAATTTTGATCTTTTATATTTCCTGACTTTTATCATTTATGAGCAGGTTTTAGGATGTCGATGCTTAATTCTATGAGGAGCTTTTCTTCATCTAGGCAAAATGGTCTGTTTGTGAACTCATGCTTTGCACATTGTCAATCAGAGAGGCAAGACACTTGGTTTGCAGATGGTTCTCCTACAATTGGAGGCAAGGTGTGTATATGGCTTTTTCTCTCTCAGAAACAATTTATTGTTGGAAGGTTTCTTGGTCTTTTTTCTTTCCCTTGGTGAAACATGCAAAGTTGCAAACAATGTGCGTGTTTGGGACATCGTATAGCAAGAATCCATTAGCTTTGTGGAGTTGACTGCTTTTGTTTCAAATCCTACAATGTTTGATATAAATAAATGTCTTTTTGCTATTTTCTTTATTCATGGTCCCTGTGCATTTAGTTCTTTTTGTCATTATGCAGCCAACACTGAGGCTAGTCGTAGTTACTTGTAATCTGCATTACTATTGAAATTGTATTTCTCAGACAATGACAAACAGCATATCTCACATGCAGAAACGTTCCTGAGGGATACAATTTTTTTGTGTTGTTCTTTGCATATTTTGGTTCCGAAAGCAAAAATTAATCATTTTAGTATGGTTGTGTGGACTAATAATACATAAACGGCCACTTTAAGACTGTTGCGGCTTAACTGGGTTTGTTTTCTGAACTTGATGTTTTCATGGAGGAGGGCTCTTAGTCTTCATGGTACTTGTATACTGCCTTGGTCTGGCACAAAGTTTGTTTCTACCACAATAGACAAAAAAAGTGAACTGCGAGTAATGTTGTTCATCTTGTATGGTATTATATTATATAGTAACTTTCAGGAAAGCTTTTTGCTGATCTTCATTCAAGGATACTACTACCAACCTGAAACTTCTCTTGTTAGGCAATGCCATTTTATATGTGAATAGGAACTTCTTTTGGTTGTTAAATAGCTATTTCTTAGTGTAATTCATGACTGTACTTTCATAATTGCACATCTTTACTATCATTTCTTCTTTTACTTTATGCAGAAAATTGCAGTTGCTGTTGGGGATTGGTATTTTGAACGAAGTGAGATAAAAGAGACAGATTGCGCTTATCCTTGTGACAAAACCTGCCATAATCTTATATTTTCTAATCTTTGATTGGCAAGTCCATTTCTTCCATTCATACAAGCTGTGAATTTCTACAAGATGATCAATAAAGTCGGGGCTTGCATTCTACAGAATGAAGATGGTGAATACGCTCATGAAATTAGGAAACTATTTGAAGCGTTTATTGTAAGCAGCGTTGTAACATCACGGGTGTTCAGTATCATTTTTTATGTGATGGTTTCATTGGTGATTTTTTAAAGCAGAATGACAATATCCTGATAATTGAAGGTCATATATATGTATGTATATGACACTGAAGTCAATGAAGTGCAGTTTAAAGATGACATTCTTTTTCCATGTTGTCATTTACTTTGTTTACTCGTGCGAGGGGCATTTGAATTTTTCTTGATAACGTAATGATATATCAGAAAATCAACATGCTTTTGTTTCTTTCAACTGCAACAACTTGCCTTGCACAATGATTTGGACTATATTTTGCCGACATGACATCTAGGGCCCTGCCCTCTATTCCGCCGCCTTTGGGTTCCATCCAATGTCTAATTGTCGTGTAGCAGATCTGAATCCGAACCCAAATGGTAGAAAGGGTAAAGTCTGCAGCTACATACTTATATCTTGATCTGTCAAATTGTGAACGAAGCCAAGGCAAAAATATTTAAGATAGAGAATCAAATCCTTCGGTTTAACCGTTTCATATATTGTCTTAAGAGTGGGCCACGTAAGTTAGATCTTGTTACGCGAAGAGAAGCATCTAAAGTATTAGTACCTAACTAATGTTCTTATAAATTGAAACAAGCTAGCCCTAACCAAAAAATAATTCCATGATTTACCATAAAACACAATATAGATTTGGAAGTTATCCATCGTGTTCTCTTGTCTGCTGTTCTCATGGGGCCGTTGGCATTATGGATTCCTACGCCGTGAACTAAGTGTCGTTGGTTTCTAGCTCTTCCGGATAATCCTTTGTCTGGTGGCCTACGAACTCTGAATGTGTCCATTCAACTATTCTTTTTCGCCTTTGACATGTTCTTGACATGCACATGGAAACGAGGAAGCGAATGCATGATAGGTGATGGAGCCTGTTGATGGGTCACGATTTTTTTGTCTTTAATGCAGTTTTCCCAATCAAAATCTAGAATAAACTCAAAACTGAACCCTCTTGGACGGCTTAGTTTTGAGATACGGTATGTAAATGCAGTAAATGAAGGACCCTGAAGATAAGGGGACATTTCTTTCCAGAGGAAATTGACTAAGGGAAGCCGTGTGGTGCTTGACTCTTTTACATAACTCTTTTACATACATTATCAAAGACAAAAACCCTTGCTCTACTGCACTTGGTATGATATAAATCTGTTTAAGACTTTAAGTCATTCCATATCCTCAATGGATACCAACTTTCATAATCATCAGGGTATTGGGATTCAGATATGTCGTCTCTTTGCTTAATAGATGCAAACATGATTTGTAGGCTTTGCAGAAAAGTTAAAGAACTTGGCAGTAGAGAGATTTTCCCCTTTATATCAGTTGATACTACTCAAACTCTGTTTTGAAGGCAAATTAAATAAGTAGTATTTACTTGATCTATTCACACAGGAGTCTTCTGATTTTGTAAAAAGAAATGAGTTTATCATGTTGATTTACTTATTTTGTTCTTCTTGCTTTCTTTCTTTCCTGGCTTCTTTGTCATGAAAGTAGTGATTTTTTTTACTTAGTACATTCTTTTGGGAGCTCAATGATGAGTCATTTTCACATGAAATTGTTTACTTAACATCGAACAACAAATCTACCACAATTGGCACTGTAAAGTATAGATAACCAAATGCTCTACAGGGGCCCTCAGGAGACAAAAAGGGGAACATCCTAGTAGGCAGAAAGAAGTGCAAGCATGTCTATGTGACAGGACTTGAATGTGGTCTAGATGACAGAGCCTTGCTTCTTGATGACTATACTATACACCTGCGGCCCTGCCATTGGGCAATCTGATTATCAATATACTCTCCTTATAAGACCATCAATTTCATGAGTTTGTTGCTTCACAATTTTGACACTGACACAAAAACTAAGGTGGAGATACTGGGCACTATGCCCTCTCTCTCTCTCTCTCTCTCTCACACACACACACACATACACGCACACACACTGTTCAAGGAACATGAAACTCAGTGAAGGCCATGAGGTGATAAGCATTCAGACTGTGGATTGACTTTCATATCTGGTGTAAATTTCGATATAGATGCAACAGCTACCTTTCCAAGAATCTCATCATTCAATCGTTTCTTTTTACTTACCCCAAGGAATTCTAGTTTATGTTCCTTATAGATGTTACTTCAGATTTAGAATTGGTGATTTTAGGCATTGTCTAAAAAAAGCGCAAAAGGAAGTGGGAAGATAAAGGAAAATGAAAAAAGTGAAATGTCGCAATATTTTGAAAGTGGCATAATGAGAATATCAATTTTTTTTTTGCAATTTTTTCAGAAAAAAATAATTTTTTAAAAAAATAGCTTTCTTGTAACATTTTAATAACTGTTTTTAATGTTTGTCAGTGTTTTTGAAATGAAATAATAGAAAATTCAAAATTGACACAATTTTCTATAAATTTTTTGATTTCCTGAAATTTTCTCAAGGAAAATTGCAGATCAATACCCAACAAGAACCTCGATATTAAAAGCCTAACAACAATGGGTTTTGAGTTTCTTTGACTCAAGTACTCAACCCTTTAGGTGGCTCAGCTCAGGAAGGCTAGCCTGTTGTTTCTTGCTGGTGGACGAGCAGGTTGGCGCTCTGCCATAAATATCCTTCTCCGTTCCTTTCCTGCATTGATCAAGGGTGGGCACCTTTAGTTGCCCCTTCTGTTGTACTTTCGAGGCTTCAGCTAGAGTACAACTGGAGAACGGTTCATTCCCTTTTGGTTCCAGGCCCTCTGCTAGTCCTTTTTCATTTGTTTGTTCCTTGCTCTGTAGTTCACTTTTGGTTGTCTGCTATTTTTCTGGTTTTAATTTCTTTGCCTCTTACCAGAGTTGGCCTTACTCACCTCAAGTTTCTCATTTACCATATTTCTTGTACCAGGAAGCGGCAAAACGAGTTGGAGAAGCCATTGCCAAGGTTTGTCTAGAAAAAGGCATAACCAAGGTGGCCTTTGATCGCGGGGGTTATCTATAACCATGGACGTGTTAAAGCTTTGGATGATTCTGCCCGTGAACGTCGTCTTGACTTCTGAACGTGTCGTCAATCTGATCTTTGATTTTTTGTCTATAATGTCTCGAATGTTTATGACAGGTCCTCTTTACAGAGTCGTTTTTCACTTTTTCAGAGGCATATGGTTCTGATTTCAAACTTGTTATCGATTGTATCCTCTTGTGCTTGGAAAAGGACTCAGTGTAATCAATGCTTGTGGCCCTGTGGATGAAATCTACAGCTACGAGCTTTGCCTCACCTTGTATGGCAAGATATGCTTCTTTTTTTCCCTGCCATCTGAGCGTTGTATTCTTAACTGCTGCCAAGGTAGCGAATGCTTTTCTTCTTCAACAAGGTCATGGAAGGCCAGTCGCTTCATTGCAGGAGGGCACCAATGATGTCCGTTGTGGTGGGCGTGGCTGCCTCAAAAATGGTGTAGAGAAGATCCTGTTCTTTTGGTTAGTGGTAGGCATGATGAATTGTGAAGCAAAATTGTACAAAACTATCTCTACCAAAAAGGAATAAGAAAGAAAAGATCAACCAGCACGACATGGAAATTACTAGAAATTGAATTTAAACCAGGACAAGATCTCATGACGCCCTCAAAGAGCATATCCTAACTGGTTAGGCAGGCGGTCAGGTAGAAGACATGTTCTTGGTTCGATTCAAGTAGGTGTTACCCCAATATATCGTAAATGGTGAGATTATTCTAGTTGATAGTGTATCATACCACACTTAGTTCTTGATACAACTTAAGACAGAGTCTTGAGAACTTTCATTGTGTAGTCTTATAATTGTATATGGATTGTTTATCTGTCCCTAAAGCTCGCAATGGATGAGATCTGGAGCCAGATGGACCCGATGCACCTGTCTTGGGCGTTGTATCAGGCTATTACTACTCCAACCTGAACCAAGTGATGTTGAATTTTAATATAAAATGAAAAGTGCAAGCAAGCTAGTCCTGATTTCGACCTAATCAAGATTCACCTTTTGGATTCGAAACCTTGCCATTTTCAGCTACACCTGAAATCGAACCTGAACAAAACTTGTTGAGGTTTGGATCGCATATTCAGAACTTGTTAGACAATGGCCTTTTACTCAACCAGATTTATGCCTCAACCTTTTGACTCATGTGGGTCTCAGCCCAAAGATCACCCCGCTTTTGGCATTCAGTTTTTGGACAAGGTTGGGAAATTAATGTGAAAAACTCGAGATTAAATCCTGGATGTAGACTCCGACCTGGACCTGGTCATCAACTCGAGAACAAATTATTTCCTTTGTCTACCTATGTATGCAACAAGATTGATGATGTCATATAAAGAAAGATTGATGATGTCATATAAAGAAAGACGTCAAGAATTTCTGTGGACTCTTATAATGTACCATTCGAGAAGTTTCGATCATGGGGCGGGGACGCCATGCTTGGTTCCTTTAGACTTTTCTTACGCGATTGCTTGGTCGTCACGCGTTGGTACATGCTTTTTCTGTTGAAAAGGATGGCCACTACTATTACTTTTTAGAATTTCATGAGTTTATCAAAATCACTACATTTTTCTTTCTTGATGAGACTGGAATTTTGCTCTATCTGTGTTTCTTCTTTACTGTTTTGCCAGCAAGCTAGGAACAAAACCGGTAGCAGAATGTAAGTTTTTCTCCATAAGAACGCTCCAGATGCAGCACATTTTGACGGTTATGAAATTGAAGACAAGAACAACTGCAAGAAACATGCAATTGTTGGCGAAATTTGGATCCATGATGGCTCTGCAATGAGATTGGTCTGGACTTGGTTTTGATTATGTTTCATAAAGAAAACCCAGTTGGATCAGAGGCATTGTGACTGATAGGACCTAACACTGTCTAGGATACATGGTGCAACCGATGAACTGACCCTTTTTGTAACTGAGGACGATTTTGAGAAACCGAAGAGATTCGTGATCATGTATGAACTGAGAGTAAATGGCAGGTATCCCAGCTGGACTGTGTATCTGCTACTGTACTTAGATCAGTGATTTAGCAACACAGAATTGTCTGGTTGAAGTCTTATGTAATCATCCGATCAATCAAGAAGTCTAGTTTTAGCAAACTTGGTGGACAACAGCTTAGTATGGAGATAACTCCTTGTTCATTAGGAGTGCGTTTTGCGTCCCTGTAAATCCAAACGAACGCCTTATAATTTTGTACTTTAATGTTTTTATGGTAATTTCTCAATGCAGTAGCTGGTGGTTCACATTGCATCTCATGACGGTTTGTCCTTAATGGCAATTTAATTGCACTGGATTCTTTACCTCCGGAAAAGATTATCTTTAATGAGCTACTGCCAATGATTTTCTTTTTTTTTTACTCCTCGACATGTTTCCGACCGATCTTCTTTCGGTTTTCTGTTTTCTGCTCCAATCAATTCTTGCATCAGGTTCATACACAAAATACTGAATATATTCTTTTCAAAAGTGCTTGATTGGTAGAGAAGAGAAGCCCATTTTCTCACCGGTTTTTCTCTTTTTGCCTCTCTTTTTTGTTTATACTGCATTGTCTTCTCTAGTCTTCTCCTTTTGTAGCTTCTTGTGACTTCTTGTCACAATTTTTTTCTATTGCATTTTCCATTTTGTCGGCTTACTGGTTCTTCTGAGACGAAGGTAGGTACAAACAACCGATGTTATCACAAGGGGTGCCACATCTCACTCATTGCAATTCTGCCTCTTACCGCTCTGACGTCCTATTTATATCCCTCACGTATGCACCAGTGAGAGAAAGGGAGGGAGCGACAGAGAGATTCGGTTGCGGCATAGAAAGGAAGAAGGAAGAATGGCAGGGACAGAGAAGGGATGGTTGGAACTTCGTAGATATGCATTGTGGGTGCTCTGCATGGCCGCTTTTTGTTTGAACGAAGGCGGAGTAGTGGCCTTTGAGAAGTTGAATGTGACAGACATCCCTGTCATGGTGCCCTTAACCCTCGTCGCTGGTGCTGCTGCAAAAGGAGCAGGCAAGCTCTCTCCCTCTCTCTCTCTTTCTTTTCCTCCCGTTTTCCTTCTTCTATGATCTTCTATAATAGTTTTCAAAGATCTGTCCGTAACGAGTAACGATTCAGTCTTATGCATGACCTGTTTGTGATGGTTATGGCGACAAATGGATTATCTCATTGCCCTTAATAAGGGAATCGTTCAAAATGCTAGCAAAAAGAATATATAATCAAAATTTTTGGATTCTAAGCTACATAGTTACGTTTTCAGTACAAAAAAAAAAAAAATCTCTTATCACATAAGTCCTTAAGGTCAAGTTTCAAAAGTTTATGATCTGACTAATCTTTCTTTCCTTCTCACTTTTGTAGTCTGCCTGGATGGAACTCTGCCTGGTTATCACCTCCACCGTGGATTTGGTTCAGGCGCTAATAGTTGGCTCATCCATTTGGAGGTATGAGAATCTATGCAATTTTGCAATGAAAAATCAGCTCAAGAATTTTCGTAGTTGATACCTACATAACTAATATTATGTAAGGTGCCTCATCCAAGTAGCTTTGACTATTTGTTTCTGTTCTTTCATTTATGTGGATATCTGTTTCCACTTAGATTATTCATCTGATAGCATTCTAACTGCAGGGTGGAGCTTGGTGTAACACGGTTGGGAACTGTGCTTTTCGTAAGACAACTGCTTTAGGTTCATCAAAATTCATGGAAAAACAACTTCCATTTACTGGAATTCTAAGCAACAATCCTGCAGAAAATCCTGGTTTGTCAAATATGTTGCTTTGTTCCTTTTTGCCTCTTTCTTTGAGATGGGTCCAAGACATCCTGCTGTATCTTGGAAGTTGGAATAGTTGAAACTTGAATGTCTAATTGTTTGGAGAACTGATAAATATTTTGTATTTAATAGACTTTTTCAACTGGAATAGAGTAAGGATTCGCTACTGTGACGGTGCATCTTTTAGTGGGGAAGGTGAAGATAAGGTGAGACCTGAGCCCATAATCATTATGATTACTTTTATGTAAATGTTCTTTCAGCTCAGCTGATGATGATGGCAAAGTTACATACTTTATATGTTATTGATTGGTAGGCTTCCCCTTTCTAAATATCATATGTTGTTTATGGTTTTATCTTTTGAGTATGACATGCATGTATGGGGCCATCAAATAAGTTATTTCTTTTAGTTGGTCGTTCTATATGCCAGTGCATGGGTGGTAGTCTCTTTTCTTGTTCATTGTATCGGACAACTTTATTAACTACCCATTTTTTTGTGTTGAATTCATAAAAATAAGTTCAGATAAGTATGAAAAAAAGCTTAGGAATAAACAGTGACTTCTTGCATTACAGGCTTGAAATATGCATCAAATGATAGCAATTCGTCTTTGTTGACATGAGAGTTCAAATGCATGATGAAACATCTATACATTATGCTCATGTCCATCAAGGAAGAATTAGTTCAAGAAATGGCAAGTAATTTCTTCAATTTGATATTTTTAACTGCTATTTGTCCAAACTCTAACCTGCCATTTGAGATCACTAGGGAAAATTTATGAAGGGTATCCTAATGAATTTTGTTAGTATGGCAGGTAGATAAACTGCAGGCTGCAGCATATGAACATTTGCTGTTTTCATTGGTTGATCAAGTTGACCATGTGCCAGTGCTATGTCCGCAGCAACTGTGTGCAGGATATTTTTCTGAAATGCTTTTGAGGATCTGATGCAAGAAAGATAAGATTAAAGAATCTTAATCTAACTGCATCCACAATTAAGCTAATAACTAAACTAAAACTAACTTAATCTAACGAAAACTTAAACAAACAACCAAAGGAACAAGAAGAACATAAGAAAATAAGAAAACATTCATTTCTTTTCAACTTCTTCACTGTGTTACAAAATGACCCACGTCCCTTTATATAGAAAAAGAGATGGATTTTGGATCTGGATCCATTTAATAACTACAAAAAATCTAATTAGATCCATTACATGATTTGATTATGTTTCCATTTGCATCAGACTCCCCTAGTTGGAGAAGAGCCGTCCTCAACGAGTTTTAAATCCTTCGTTCTGCCAAAATGTTTCTTCACCTTAAAGGGTTTGGATAAAGTTTGGATCTGCTGAACAAAAAGGATCAACCGCTCCACTAGTTGGTAGTCCGCTCACTTCTCCTGAAGATGATCAAGGTGGCGGCTTCTGAGAACGCGAGCTTGAGCTTGGTTTTGGAGTGACCCCGCACCGGATCCAGTTAAAGAAAGTGGAAGAAGTGATATTGGGTTCGGATCCAAACTCTTGAACCAGCAGATCGGGCGATACAGGTTCAAACCGGGTCTGAAATCTGATTTTGTTCGAATGGGTTTCGAGCACTGGCCCAAGGTATAGACTTGATCCGGTTATGAGACAATCCGGAACTCAACTCGGGTTGAAAAGGAACACCTACGCAGTTTGGACCTGGATTCAAACCCAAATCACCATGGATCGTGCGATACGAGTTTGAATCGGTTCCATGGCCCGAGTCGGTTCGAACCGGTCTCAAAAGAGACCGGCCCGAACCGTCGGGCCTCTCGATCTCTCTCGCGAGAGGGTCGGGATTCCCCCTTTCCGCCTGATGCAGAAAGGGGAAACAGGGAGGGAGGGGCGCCCACCGCCTCCCACTCGTGATGATGGTGGGTGGACGGCGGTGGCGGGCGTCCGCCCCTCAGTCCACCTTCTCCGGCGGGCGGCAAGCCAACGGGCGGCGGTCGAATAGTTGGTGGCGCCTCTGGATTAAGCCCACTAGTTGCAGAATGAGCAAAAAGGACTTCGTGGGCGCTGTTGGCGTTCCCTGCACCACCAAGGGCCGTCGCTCCCTTGGCCGGACACGGCGCCATCGCTTGCTCACCGGTAGACAGACCAACGACGGCCGGAACTTCCGCCTGACGGTGGGAGGAAGACGCAGCTGATTCTCTGCCCCTTCCAGATGAGAACAGGGGAGACTTAACGCCTGACTGAGCACGCCTGACGGCAACGGAGCTCCGGCGGGAATCCTTTCCATCGTTGCATACCAGATTCCCCACAATGCCCTGGTGTCTCTCGCAGGGTAACCTTGCGACGGTTCTTCAGCTCCCAATGCACAAAGATTGAGAATACCATTTGCAGGAATCACCGGGTAGCTTTGTGCGTTAATTTGTGAGTACTGCAGAAACGAGGATAACATTCCCTTGAACTCATCCAGCTTTTCGTCCATTCTCCTGGTTGCATCATCCAACCTTTCGTCCATTCTCCTGGTTGCATCATCCAACCTTTCGTCCATTCTCCTGGTTGCAGCAGGTCCATTCTCCTGGTTGCAGCAGCAAGGTCTCACCTGATGTGGGCGATCTCAAGTCCATGTTTTGCCAAAGCCTGTTGTACGTCTTTCCATGGCACGACAGGGCAGGGATGAGCCTTGCTCTGATACCAATTTATGCAAGAAAGATCAAAATTAAAGAATCTTAATCTAACTGCATCCACAACTAAGCTAATAACTAAATTAAAACTAACTTAATCTAACGAAAACTTAAGCAAACAACCAAAGGAACAAGAAGAACATAAAAAAATAAGAAAACATTCATTTCTTTTCAACTTCTTCACTGTGTTACAAAATGACCCACGTCCCTTTTTATATAGAGAAAGGGATGGATTTCGGATCTGGATACATTTAATAAGTACAAAAAATCTAAGTAGATCCATTACATGATTTGATTATGCTTCCATTTGCATCAGGATCTCTTCGGAGTTCTGATCTTTCTGATGTGGTTTCTGCTATAGTATGCTCTCTTTTAACATTATCTAGTTGCACCCTTTTTGTCCTTTCAGGTTTCAAACCTTTACTTCCGTGGACAGCGCATCTGGTTGGCTGCAGTAGAGGATCTAATGTCGAAAGGCATGCGTCATGCAAAGCAGGTTAGCTGGCTTTATCTTGTAGTTTTCGGGTCACCATGTGGGTTTCAAATTTTATGCTTGCACACGCATGTGTGTGTGTGTGTGTGTGTGTACACATATACACAGACAACAACACACACACACACAGAGAGACAGGGGCATACAGTAAAAGACAGATATTTGGAAAACATGCAAAGGTGATCTTCAATGCTTAGGCTGATAAATTCTAGAAATGATAAATTTCAAGGACTTGATTTGGTCAAAATTTGTGGTGGAATCAAGTGTATAACTGTATATTAATATGAAGTAGCCTTAAATCCTTCTCGCGTATGGTTTCATGTAGAAACTTGTCTCTTAACAGCCTTTGTTATATTGTGCAATAGAGCAAGTGCATATTCTTGTTTGATAGTTGAGTTGACCATGACTAAATGAAGTTTATTGAAGACATTCATATGGGAAAGTTGCAAAGATATACATAGACAATGTGAAAGACTATAAATGAAATACAATCTGAAAATATGGAAAAAGAGAAAGAGGGAACAATCAGTTAAGAGGAAGACCTATATATATATATATATATATATATATATATATATATATATATATATATATATATATATATATATATATATATATATATATATATATATATATATATATATATATCTTTCTAACATATACAGAATTTAAGGTAGTGCACAGATAACATTTGGATGAGGACATGAATTGCTAGTCAAGTTTAAAATTTTAAATTGTTGTATGTAGCATAAAAAAACAAGAACGATGTACTAGCTTCTGAGAGGATGCATCTGATGGACTTGATGGATAGGAAGGGGGAATTGATTAAGGAACACACTTTCAAGCAAGAGAGAGAAAGAGAAGCAATACAACATATGGTTGGAGAAAGAATATGTTCTTATATGTTATACATGCTAGATACATCCTTCGATAAGTGATGCTCGTCATGTATGTTCTTTCTATATGTTTCTTGGATGAAGATTAAATTGTAGAAGAGAATAAGACTTGAAAATTACCATAGGAATAATGCTTATAGTTAACATTGGTAGAAGTGGATACATTTTGAATTTTGATAATAGATTATCAAGTTTGAGAAAATGACCTTATACATTTGATACATCACATTTGCTCTGGATCCTTTGACTTGATAAAGATCCAGTTAATTTTTTATATTCAATGTGCATTTGTGACTTTTGTTTTTCTCTAACATGTGAAGTGGTAGTTCATCACAATCCATATTTTCCTTCTGGATATGGCAGTCAAATAATGACTGTCATGATATATGTCATCAAAGTTTCTCCTGTTACCCAGAATGTCTAATTATTGGCTCTTTTGGAGCTCTGTGCATGGTATTCTTTGTGGTGCTGTTTTTGGTACTTGAACTTAGTTTTAGCTATGACAATACTAGTTGTTTGCTTCCAAATGGCAGAGTCCAGTGCACCCAAAAGATTTTTTGATTGAAATTTGTTTAATACACCGTTTTCTTGTTCAGTTCTATATCATTATGGATTTCCCACCAGTGCACATGTGTCTTAAGATTCAGTACATGTGCCTGGTTGACTTTTATGTCGGCATATGGTCCTCCTGTTTTTGCGATGTAAAATCTGTCTAGATTGATCATGGTAATCCATGCATTGACAACTGTACCCTTTGATATATAATGTGGTTAAGATAAATAAGCTGCTTGTCTTCTACATTTTGAAAAATTTAGAGACTTCAGTCTAAAGAATTGTGCTTCTTGTGGTCTTCATTTTTTCAAGGCAGTCCAGGTGATGAAATCATGAAAATATGGTGCAATCCTGGTTGCACCATATTAACATGTTAATTGATCCTCACTTGTAGCAAACGCTTCTTATCTATTCTCTATACGTCGACTTTACAGTGATATCTATTAATATCAATCTTTTTGAGCTTCAAATTGTTATTCATATTCTCTATTTTAGTTGGTATTGCTTTGAAGTTATCTTTTCTGCTGTAGCTGCATATTTATTGAGGGTAACACATGCTGCTGTACAGGCTCTTCTCTCAGGATGTTCTGCTGGGGGTTTAGCATCCATATTACACTGTGATGAATTCCATGAATTATTTCCAAGGGGTACACGAGTCAAATGCCTTAGTGATGCTGGATATTTCATGGATGCGTATGGCTATTGCTCTCTCTCAGTTCTTGCAGGACATTAACCCCATTGTGTTAAAGTTTCCACCTGNCAATATTCAGGTACTGCTAATTTTAGATGCTCCAACATTTTGGACGTTTCAAACTGGATAGCCTACCATTTTAGAAGCGCTCAAAGGCATGATGCTGAAAATTTTGTTATTTATTAGGGTTCAGGAAGGAACTTGCCATCTACTTGTACATCAAAAGAGGATCCAACTTCAGTGAGGCTCTACCACTTGTTCCTTTAAGATGGCATAAAGTTACATAGCAACACATTGTGGAAAATTTACATTTTTAATGTGTGCATGGGCCTGCAGTGTTTCTTCCCCCAGAACTTGGTGGCTAATATCAGAACCCCTTTGTTTCTCTTGAATGCTGCATATGACTCTTGGCAGGTAAAGTGAACTCATCTTAAAGCTCAAAAAAAAAAAAAAAAATCCATGCATCATTTGTAGGAGCTATTTAATGATTTCAGCAAAACTCTTATGGTATGCCCTTTGTTTCCTTTTTCCAGCTCCAGGCTAGTTTGGCTACTCAACCTGCTGATCCTCATGGTCACTGGACCGCCTGTAAAATGAATCCTGCACATTGTGATGCTTCACAGATTGGATTTTTGCAAGGTTATTGTCCTTTTATGTATTCCTGCAAAAGGTGGCCATAAAGGTTTATGTTTCCAACTTTGATCTTTTATATTTCCTGAACTTTTATCATTTATGAGCAGGTTTTAGGATGTCAATGCTTAATTCTCTGAGGAGCTTTTCTTCATTTAGGCAAAATGGTCTGTTTGTGAATTCATGCTTTGCACATTGTCAATCAGAGAGTCAAGACACTTGGTTTGCAGATGGTTCTCCTACACTTGGAGGCAAGGTGTGTATATGGCTTTTTCTCTCTCAGAAACAATTTATTGTTGGAAGGTTTCTTGGTCTTTTTTCTTTCCCTTCGTGAAACCTGCAAAGTTGCAAACCATGTGCATGTTTGCGATATCGTATAGCAAGAATCCATTAGCTTTGTGGAGTTGACTGCTTTTGTTTCAAATCCTACAATGTTTGATCTAAATAAATGTCTTTTTGCTATTTTCTTTATTTTTGGCTCTGTGCAGTAGTTCTTTTTGTCATTATGCAGCCAACACTGAGGCTAGTGGTAGTTACTTGTAATCTGCGTTACTATTGAAATTGTATTTCTCAGACAATGACAAACAGCATATCTCACATGCAGAAACGTTCCTGAGGGATACAATTTTTTTGTGTTGTTCTTTGCATATTTTGGTTCGTGAATGAAAAAGCATCATTTTAATGGCTTCTAGCGTGGTTGTGTGGACCTAATAATACATAAATGACCACTTTAAGATTGTTGTGGCTTAACTGGTTTTGTTTTCTGAACTTGATATTTTCATGGAAGACTGTCTATTGTTTCTACCACAATAGACACAAAAGAAGTGCACTGCGAGTAATGCTGTTCATCTTTTATGGTATTGCATTATATAGTAACTTTCAGGAAAGCTTTTTGCTGATCTTCATTCAAGGATACTACTACGAACATGAAACTTCTCTTGTTAGGCAATGACATTTTATATGTGAATAGGAACTTCTTTTGGTTGTTAAAATAACTATTTCTTATCAAATTGACATTTTATTCATAGTTCTTGATTCTTGTCTCTTTGATTGCTTAGTGTAATTCATGACTGTGTTTCATAATTGCATATATCTTTACTATCATTTCTTTTACTTTATGCAGAAAATTGCAGCTGCTGTTTGGGATTGGTATTTTGAACGAAGTGAGATAAAAGAGACAGATTGCGCTTATCCTTGTGACAAAACCTGCCATAATCTTATCTTCGAATCTTTGATTGGCTAGTCCGTTTCTTCCATTCATACAAGCTGTGAATTTCTACATGATGATCAATAAAGTCGGTGCTTGCGTTCTACAGAATGATTGTTGAATAGGCTCATGAAATTAGGAAAAACTATTTCAAGCATTTACCTTAAGCAACGTTGTCACATTTCAGTATCATTTTTTTATGTGATGGTTTCATTGGTGATTTTTTAAAGCAGAATGACAATATCCTGATAATTGAAGGTCATATATATATATGACACTGAAGTCAGTGAAGTGCAGTTTAAAGATGACGTTCTTGTTCCATGGTGTTACTTACTTTGTTTACTCATGAGCATTTGCATTTTTCTTGATAATGTAATGATATATCAGAAAATCAACATGCTTTTGTTTCTTTCAACTTTCTCCTGATAAAGAATTGGATGCCGGTTTGGCCGTATATCTGCTAGAGTATCTTTGTGAATACCATCAAATTAATGGAAAGTACTTGGCCTAGGGAAGCAGGCCATGGCAGGCAGTATGATAGGCTCGAGGGCAGTGAGGAGTCATCCCAAAGACCATAAACGGAGAGCCAGCCAATGTGCTTTCCTGGCATAAGTGAAAGCAAGAAATCGGTTTATTCCTTTTCTCTATTGGGATTCTTTTGTTTTTCGTGAAGGAAAAAGCGGCCCTGTTAATAGATAAGATTGGAAATGGCTCTGGACTTCTCTTTTTTTTTTAAAATTTAAGAATTAGCTTGGACTTTTCTAGGGTCTATTATTGAAAGATTTTCAAGATGAAAGAGGCCACGGGTTCAACACCTTTTTGCCTCTTGGCATAAGTTGCCGGTGCTTCTGCCTAACCTCACATTGTCTAATTAAGAAAGAGTTCCATCAGCCTCAGTTTCATGACCTTGAAATACCACTGTAACCTGCAAAACGGCGAAGCCAATGAATCTGTCCCTGACGAGGCCCCCTTTGTGTTATAGGCTTCTACTACGAACCAAAACTTCGCAAGCAATATGTTCCCCATTTTGTTATATGTTTTCGACAATGAACCAAAATTTCTCGGGCAATATCTTCCATGGTGATTCCAATGGCTATTCTCTCTCTCTCTCTCTCTCTCTCTCTCTCTCTCTCTCTCACACACACACACACACACACACACACACACACACAGAGACACACACACAGCCATTGCTGGATTTTGGAACTGTAGAGTGGGACAGAATTTCAATTACTCCGCTGCTTTTACGGCACCATAAACATTCATGAACATAACTGGTAATATGTACAATGGGTAGTAACAAAATCATCCAGGATGCACACACAGCCATTGCTGGATTTTGGAACTGTAGAGTGGGCCAGAATTTCAATTACTCCGCTGCTTTTACGGCACCATAAACATTCATGAACATAACTGGTAATATGTACAATGGGTAGTAACAAAATCATCCAGGATACTTACCCTGGTTAAAATCAAGGATCTAGCTACCTAAAATCATGAGAACTTATTTTCCTTTTTCTTGTTCCAGAAAAGCAAAAGTTGCAGGATCACCTTCGGTGGCAAACCTTCTATATCTCGGATATTAAGCAAATTAGAGGACAAGACCACTTTGTCCTACGACGGTGTGGCCGTTAATTATGCCTTTCTTCCAGAACCAAGCTCAATCACTGTGTGAGCCCCGAGGACATCAAACATGTCTTACCCTGAACAGAATGTTGGCTTCCATGGCTTCTTTCTCTCTCTCTCTCCCACACTCACGCACTCGTATACGCATGCATGCACTGGTCCATGCGGGTGCATGCACACACACACACACAAAATAATTACAGACTGAAGCCTTGTGGGACAATCTGTCATTCGAATCTACATTCAGAAAAAAATCAATTGCAGAGTCGAGCTGTGGAGGCCACCGCATGCGCCCACACCAAGAGTCTCGCCTTCACATCAGTTGGGTTATCCCCTGCAGGACATGAAAGAGAAAGAAACCACGGTTAAGAAGGGGGGGTGGGGAGAGAGCGAGAGAGAGAGAGAGATGCTTGTTAAAGAAAAACCAAAAAGTCCAATATTTGTGAGCCCTCTGTTAATATGTGTTCAAAACAACCAAAAAGATTTCAATGTTCACTGCTTTTTGGGAGCTTGATTGCACAGATTCCATGTGATGTAATGAGCTTTGGCAGCTTCAAATCCTTTTCAACACCCATGTCTATTCGATTGTTGTCACATTTCTCAACAATTTATTTCCTTCTTAACTCTATTGCAGATTGCAAGCTGGTATGCGCCAATTACAAGCTGGACTAATCGGTTGCAGAATCCAGTTTGTATCTGAACGTATGTGCTAGTTGCACCTGCTCTGTGAACAGGTAGACTTTTTTTTGGCAACTCTGTAAGCCATTCCTGACAAATTCAAGATCTTACACTGATAAACTAGACAAAGAATCAAAGTTGGTTGTTTTGCCTGGATACTGAGCTTTGCTATTTGATTACCTTTTTTGTTCTTCTACTATTATTTTCCTAAATAAGTTGTTCTTATTTCTTGGCCATTTGTTGAATCCATACTTCTAGAAATAACTAAAAATGTGCTTGTCCACCAGCTGCTAAATGGAGTTTTGCCTTCCAGTACACCCAAGACTTCTAAAGAGTATATAGTCACCGATCTTGATTTCTAGATCCTGAATATCCATGAGCACCATTTTAGGAAGCATTGGTAAATATTAAGCCTTGGAGGTACAAAAAGGGCTCTGGAAAAAAGACAAGACATCAAGCATAATGTACAAGTCACATCTGATTGCAAGAGAATTGAAAATCGAGTTATTTTAATCAAAACAACACCGATTTATTTAACTTAATTAGATTTCAGTGTATTATAATCAAACACCGCACGATATTTTGCCTCATTGCAGCACTAATTAGTAATTACTTAAACGCAGTTAATTTCCTAACCGTCCACAGCCATGGACTGATCTTTGCATCGATCAATCTTTCCTTGGCTATAAATGATAAATCTCTATCCTGCTTTCATTGTGGGCCATCACGGCATTATTGAAAAACCACGAGTGGATCAGAACGAACCCGCACATGGTGCGGGAGACCTATCAGGACAAACCTTCCACCACCTAACCCTCCACAGAAGCCACCAGTCATTCTGTTTCCGAGTTTGCTATAAAAATTAATGCAGATATCCGCACTCATAAATGCCAAGATTACAATACTTCTTTTAGGAATATGGCATCTCTTATAAGGTTTAAACATCCTATAGAAGGAGGGAAATGGGAATCGAAGTCAGCTTTGCTGTATCAAATTGCATCCACCAATAGCTTTGGCTCGTGTAAAGAACCATGAGAATCAAGCAAAATGGCAGCCAAAGCCTACTCTTTCTATTCCACCTTCTTCAGTCATGGCTTCAATAATGTTAAAGCATTTCAAGTAAATAAACTCATGATGCCTAAGCTTTTAGTAAGATCAGAGCAATTATTAGTAGCCCAGCTCTTTAGGAGGAAAATTTTTAGTAGGGTTGGTCTGGTTAGTTTGCAAATATTTTGTGGCGGAAATGCTCAAGTCACAGTGTTACAGAATGGCAGGATTCAGAGTAGTGTTTTCTGCTTTTTCTATGCCTACTCCATCACCTGTCCGCCATGATTGTTAATTCAAAGCTTGAAGCTAGGGTTGTAGTGGGGAAGGACTAGACTAACCTGGGCTGGAGATTCTCCAGTTGGCGATGGGCGAGGTGCCGGCGCTGCTGGTGGTGTCCATGGTGGAACACGAAAGCCTGCTCCTCACGCTCGAGCCGTCGACCTTGAACCCGAGATCCCGACACGCCTTCAACTCGTCCATGTCCATGTACGTGCATCCCGTGCTCTTTGGCGTCGATGGCATCGACTGGTGATCGTTGCCACCATCCTCACAGTCGTCGATGTAATCGCCGCCTGCCATCAACATCATCATCGTCTTCTTCATCTCCCACGCCTTCTCTAGTACCTTCTCCTTCTTCACCCTCGCTCTGTACCCTCCCTTCCTTCGCCGGCTCCCTCTGAGGCTGCCCTCTGCGACGTCGTTCTCGCTCGCGTAGTTCTTGGCCTCGATGGGCTTGCTCAGTGGGTCGGCTCGCATCCTCCTCAAGGGGTCCAGAGTGTCGGACACATCCCTGCCCGGTTTCTTGCGGGGTTCGATGTCGGAATCCGACGTAGTCCTTGTCCCCGTATCCTTCTCACTTTCTTTCTTGTCCGAGAGTTCCCCATCTGCGTCTCCTGACTCGTAATGAGTCTTCCATTGATCGTCGTCGCCATAGTCGTCAGACAAGGGGGACCTGGTACTGTTGCAGATGGACAAGCGAGACATGCATATCCTTCTAGCATCATCGCCACCATCATCGCTGTGATCATCCTCCATGAGGTATCTGGCCGAGCTCATCCGCGTGAGGGAGCCATACCCACTGCTGTCATCGTCATCTTCCTCGTAATACGGATGATGGTCGTCGCCATCATCGCATGTGAGCTGCTTGGCAAGGGTTTCAGGAGAAGTCGACTCCATCTCAAGTTCAGGAGGAGAGAAGAATCCAGAAGAGAAACGAGTGAATTAAACAGAGAGATCGATCTCTCTGAAGAAACAAAAGCAGAATAATTTGTGTGGGAATAGCTATAACTGATCAGTTTTGTCGAAGAACCGCAAGATCACGTGAATCACAAAGGCAGGAGCAAATGGCCGCAGGCATCTCATCTTTATACAGCAACAGCAAATGAAGGCCCATTTTGGGCCTTCTTTCTTTGTTTCTTTTTTTTAATTTCTGAAGACGTGTGATACTAGTGTAACGCATGGCGCCCCCACCAAACTCCTTTCGTCTCTTGCCAACGTCTCAGCGTATGATTTGGAAATCAACCAGCAGGGAGGCTGAATATTTCTGTCGTTTATTCACCACCCTCCATCTTTAAGATGGACGGCAGACATTAGCACAGATCCAACCTCGGAAATTTTGTTTTCATAATTACCATTTACAGAGAGACGCCAACATATGGTAATAAACCGAGTTACCATCCAAGCAGTGAGAGTCTGAGAGAGCAAAAGCATATTGGTAACTCCAAAAAGATGGCATTTCAATGAAAACGATGACATAAGCAGCAGGATAAGCGTTATCTATGGAGAAAGGGAAATAAGCGGACACGCGTCCAGGTATCTTTTCATGCCTTTGCCACGTTTCTCCATACTTTGACTGGGACAGTTAGCGAATATGAACCGTGGACCAATAAGTATGAAATACTGAGTTTTAACAATATAAAGCATCTTTCTGACAATATTCTTACAATCACATCTTTATAGTAGTAAGTAGAACAGATCTATTCATTCATTATGGGCATGGATTTCATTCATTGTCATAGTAAAAAAGGAGCTCAAAAGATCTTCCCTGATTTTGCTACCTAACACAGACCGAAGATCAAGCTCGAGCAGATCGTCTGCAGCGACTCAAGAGGTGTAACCGGAGTTTTCTTCAAACGAAGAAAAAAGTGAAAAGATCTACCATGAAAGATCAAGATCGAGAATACAATGGGGACTGGGGAGTGATTTCAAAAGGGCATATAATCAGTCAGAAACCTGTCAATTCTTTCCTTGAATTAGGAGCAACAGTGCATTAAAGAACCAGTAAGGGAGTACTTACTGCCATCTTTCTCGGGGAAATTTCTCATTATTTGACATTCTGTCGAACAAATCGGCTTCCAAAGGATCGAAAAGAAACGAGGAAGAGCAGCATGATGGCGTCCACAATTTTTTTTTTTAAAGACCAGAACGTCCTCGTCCATGCAGTGTCGTGGGTCCGGTGAAAAGAACCACTTTGGCTTCTTTATTTAACTATATAAATGAAAAAATTACAGTTAAAATCGATTTGGCAGCAAGTTATTTGGATTTTAGGTAGTCTCTGCTCACTGTTCAGGCACTCGGGTGGATGGAAAGCGTGTTTCGTCTCTCTTTCCCCCCTCTCTCTCTATTGGCCATAGACCGAAAGCAAAGCTTTTGTTGAAACAAGGATAGTTTTTCGTCCTTTTGCTATGACAGTCTGTGTGAACGCGACGCGTGGACAAGTCCCCACAGTGAAAGGCGCATACGAGACACGTGGCTGTCCCGATGACCTTTTTCCGTCCTCGAGGCTCGAGTATTATCATCGTCGCGGAAGGGAGACAAGCGCGCTTTCTCTTCTTTCATCTTTTGTCTCTCTACTTTATTTTACTTGAGAAAATATCTTAAAAGGTCGCGACTTGGGTTTCCAATTAGTTATTTTCGAGGCAGAATTTCATGTTTGAAATCATGAACATTTTCATTTTTGGGTACAACTACCTCTTTGATCTTTTATAGCTACTCTTGACAAATAATGCGGCGCCTTGAAATTAAGAGGTTGAAATGGAGCAATTTCTCTTTTAATAATTTTTGTTGTCGAGTCTGTGTCTCAATGAATAATTCTAGGAGTTTTTTTTTTGTTCTTTTTTTTATTATCATTTTTTTTGGCACTGTTCTGGGGAGGCAGGTCCCCCACCATAGCGTCGGTATTGGAGCGATGACAGTGCCCTTCTGTAAGTTGCACACGCCTCTCATGTGGGCGACCCATATGTTATTATTAGTCATGTATTATTATTAGAGGGTCCACACTGCTGAAAATGACACCCAAAAATCCAATACAAAATCTTGAAAGCTATTACTCATTCAGGTTTTTAAGTATTTTAACCTTTTAGGTGTTTCTGCTAAAATTTAGCTACCATTTTGCTTAATAATTAGCAGAACTCAACTCTTGGATCACCTGCTTACGACTCGATGATAAATACTTTTGAAGGCTTCTCAGACGAACATTTGGTTGCAAATTATTTACAGTTTGAAGGCCTGTCAGAACTTGTATATATCAGATATACAGTATTATGTAACAAAGAACGACATATGACATTATCTATAGAGCACCGCATTGGCTAAACATGCCTGGGAAGGATAGTGAGTCCCGCAGCCGCACCTGTGCACATGCTTGCTGGAGTCCGATGCACTTCAGGAAAATGTGATGTAATTCATGCTTGATGTGCATATTGTTAGATGAAGGTAATGTATTCTTTATGTGGGATTTTAAGTATGTGTGCGTGTGTATGCGTGTGTATAAATAAATAAATAAATAAATAATATATATATATATATATATATATATATATATATATATATATATATATATATATATATATATATATATATATATATATATATATATATATATATGAGAAATTGGTAGGTGCTAAACACTTAAATGCCATAAGGATGAGGAACAATCTCATCCTTTCGTCTTTTTCGTATAATCACTTGATAGAAAAATAACAAGAAAAATGTGTGAAGGAATAAGATTGCATGTTCTTTATTCTAATATCTAAGTGTCCAGCACCTTCCAGTTCTCTCTCTCTCTCTCTTTTGAACTTTTATTTTTTATGGTTTGCTTGTTTTTTTGTATGATGGTGACATCTTGTCACCCATTTTGGTAATGACTTTCCGTTTGATCTGCTCTGTGTGTGTGTGTGTGGAGATATAAGCTGCCACATCAAGGATAATTTTCTACAAATGAAGACGTTCATGGTTCACGAGAAGATTATAGTATAATAGCAGGCGTGCAGTTGCCGACAGACATTTTGAATACAACAGTCAACACTTGACAATTTATCTTACATCGAGGAGAAAGTGGCACCTTCGGTTCGTGCTTTTTACTCAACAACAAGAAGACAGCCGCGTCTTGTTCACCAACTCAATGCGTTCCTCATGCTTTGGTCAACGACACCAATGGCACACCAACGAGCCGCTGAGATTCAGATTTGGAACCATAATATTAAGAACTTGGGTTCTAATCTTAATTTTAATTTATTAAGGTCAATCATGGAATCCCCATATTTCAACATGCACATTGGACTATCTGGCAACTAAGGAAAAATCAACGGCCACCAATTAATGTCAAAGATGGTATAATTCAAAAGTACATATTCTTGCATGAAATATATGGTTTTGTAGTTATCCTGCTAATTCAATACGCGGATCACTTCTATTATTGTCAACATTTGATCAAGAGTATTTGAAGATGTTAACTTTTGGCTTGTTACAAGATTTGATTCTGAACCAAACCCATGAGCCAAGGAACAGTTTGTGAGTATCCACGAATCTATCCAAAAAATAGGGCAGACTCGTAAAACACTGAGCACCAGTTTTTGGGGCAGATTCATGGACACTCATAAACTGTTCCTTTCTTCAAATGAACCCAAATGTAATTAAAATGCCGTAGGTTCAATAGTTTCTTGGAAGGTAGGGACCGACTTGGTTATGGAACTCTTAGATTTCTTAGAAGTAGGGAACAAAGCTAAGAAATTTTTATTAGGAGATTGGAACTATAGTTTCAAGATTTTGATAGGAGCAAAAGTATAATTTTCCAAAATTTTTATGTATATTAAATATGTATACTTTAATTACATGTAGATTTTCCTTTTTGAAAATTTGAGAGGGGAATATGAACCCTGCTGGCCCCTGGCTCCTCCCCACTGACTTCAATGGGCACGCTGCTAATGTATCTGAATTGGAATGTTAAGGATTCCAAACAAAAAACAGAGGGGTCAAAAGAAGTTACAGAAGGGTTCAAAACTCCACTCGCATTATATAGACCTTCAAAAGGCATGCCATAAAAATCAGGGCTGTGAAATGAGATGAACCGCTAGTAACCCCGCTTGGCTTGCCTCGACTAGTGGCGGTTCATTATTGTTTAATATACGTACATTTTGTTTTATATGCATACGAATTAAGCAATTTAATTTGTGGGTGTGTCATATATACATGTAAATGTCGAACTTGTAAGCAGCATTGAGCTTCAGCTTTCTGGATCGTACACATCGAAGTGGAGAAATAGGCAAAACTCATTTCCAAAAATCTACTTTTATCATAGTAATGTCTGCACTGTAACACCTCATAAGTTTAGTTTCGTATCGAAGATTGTGAAGAATCTTCAAGGGTTTATAAAGGGGGTCATTGATGAGAAGATTGTCCTGGTTCCTAGCCTTTTTAGGTTTGAAACCAAAATTGCTAGGGGGTGGGTTGGGATCCGCCGAACAAGGGGGGCCGAGCCCAGGAGTGGGTCGAGTTGTTACATGCACAGTGCAAGTAATTACTTGAACCACTTAATGTAATTACTTGAACCACTTAATGTATGAATAGTTTGGGCAATTTGGACTGAAATACTCTAATCACATGGAGGAGGGAGGAGGCACAGTGGTGAGTTTCGTATACGAAGGTACAAAAAGGGACACGTTTCCAGTAAGGCTTTTCAGTTTGGCTTTGAAGTGTCAAATCCCTTCTCTCTTCTTCCTTGCCGGCTGAAGAGCCACAGAAGAGTGAAAGGCAGATATTTCAGTTGTCGCAGGTGTATGATTCGTCTGCTTCTTCAAATGTTAACTTTATAGTGCAACCTTTTGTCCTGTAATCAGTCACTGGAACAGCAGGAAGAGAAACTGCAACTTCTGCTGCATCCTCTACTGATGTTGAATTCTATTGTTCTAGAATCACAAATAATTTGATTGAACTTGGTGCAGCCAAAACAAAGAAAGTTCGAGTGAGTAGGAAGTTAATGACCCATCGCTTGATCTACTTAGACCAACTATGCTATACTTGTTGATGTGAAAAAAACTAAATTACTTCAAACCAAATTTCAGTCATTTAGAGTGAACACGCCCTTCCAATGCCTTCAAAGTTGGGGAAAGTAGCTTCTTGATTCCCTTTCTTTCTTCATGACAGATGGACTTAAAAGACAGGGAGCCACTTAATGGTAGGTGAAGTAAACCCCTGGCCATGGTGGGGTCACCGACACTCAATTTCGTATGGACACGAAGTCGTATACGAAGTAACCTTCATGAACTGCTTTTTAGAAGACTCGATCAACATCCAAAAGTTATTTGATTGATTTATTGAGAATTGAGATCAGGTCAATGTCTGCTTCTGCTTTTCAACGATATAATTTGAACCACAAATCTACGTATTCCGTGTTGTCGATCTATTAACGAGAACAAGAACTGCTTATAATCGACAGGAAGAGTTCTCATGAAGTGCCACATAGGGAGGTGAAGTGGGCAGCTAACTGAACTCCATTCTGTTTATGATGCATAGCATAATTGGTCGGACTAATACAGGTAAAACCGCATGTTGCCAATTGGATTCTTGATCAGGGAGCTCTTCCCCTAGTACATTGTTGGGTTGGACACAGTATTGAATGCACCATCTCTATACCAGACCACAAGTTTGCCCTAGACATCGAGGCCATTAATGAGAAAGGGAGGAGGGAAAAGCTTCGACTCTCACAAGGGGATGTGTTCTTCTCATTGCAAAAAGAAACACATATGGAAAAACAGTAATGTCCGATTGAGAAATCAGATTAGGTTCAGATAGAAGAAATGATATCCAGTTGGATTTGGATTCAAATGTACGTCAATATCTGATTGGATTCAGGTTCAAATTTGGATTCGGATCAAATTTAGTTTTAAAAATTGCCTAAATTTGGTTCAAGATTCGCGTTTGGATTCAAAGCCGAAGTCAGATTCAAATGTGTACGTAAAAATCAGAATTTGGATAGTGAAGTCAAATTTTGGATCAAGATTTAGATATTACTTTTCTTCATTCTTATTCAAATCCAAATTTGAACCATATCCTCAATAACAGATGAAGCTAAGAATATATCTAATTGGAATCTGATCCGCCACTCACCCAAACATATATAGCAATATCGTTTGGCTTTTGCCGCCTATATCTGCGACGAAAGAATAGTCTCTTTCGTGTCAAAAGTATAGCTTTTTACTAGCTGGTTTGCTTGGTGTAACTTGGTGGAGAAAATCTATGACAGTTTCCGGGAAATTGGATGAGGATGATGATAGCCGGCTGTTGGTGAGTGTGCTGCCTGCATTCCTTGTTCGGTGCAGCTGCAAGATCATTGTGACATGGAAAACGGCGAATGCGAGAACGGAATGAGGTATCAGAAGAGTTGGTAGCGGATCTTGTGGGATTGTCTGACTGCATGCGGTATAGGTTAACAGTCCTAACCTTGTCATCCAATCAAAAGCCCCGAATTTCTAAACTTGTTTGGTAAATTCAGCTAGTCTTGTATCAGGTAATTACTTTCTAGCTGTGGCAGATGTCAAATGATGGCGCTTACCATTTGAATTTAAACTCATGTACTTGAACTTAAAATCGAAGTAAATTTTGTTTGTAGTTGAACAGGTCCTGTGAACTTGCGCCTGTGTTTCTCTCGTGCCTTTCATCAAGTCCTTTTCTTCAATAAATCCATCAACTCTTGATTTCTAAAAGCCAAAATATGCGTTCAACATGAACCAGCAGTGGAGATCCTTATTCTCTCATCTGTCGCCGGCGTACGTTATCGGCCGGCTTGGTCCATCATGCGCTACAAATTGCGCTTATATGGAACCCAAGTGCATGAATTTTTCTACGTCTTTACTTTTCTCTGTGGAAGTTTAAACAGAAACTTGCTGAACTTAAATTGTATGTGTACATATTATTCGGTTGATCGACACACTAAAGTATTCAACTTGACGTGTAGTATTACGGATGATATAACAAGAAGATATATATGATCCAATACTAGATCAGAGAACGTCAAATTACTGAGTCTAGAAGCATTTAATCTTCCTCTGCTAACGTGTCTGAATGTAAATTCAAACAACCCAAATCTTGGACGGCCGAATACTTCAGATGTCAGGTCAGAATCTGTGCTGCTGCAGAGGAAAAAAGATGGCAAAAATCCTCATATCACATCGGATACAATGGGGGGAACGGTGACTCAAGCGGCTCACATTTCTTTAAGCTTATTGATATAACGGATGAGTGAGATCCACAAAGAAGGAAACCGAAAAAGTTGATGGTTTGAGATCTCATCGGGCCCGTTCTTGATTTGCGTTTGGTTTAATTAGTTGGACGTTAGATTTAGCTTTGGCTGTTATTAAAAAACTAATTACAGGTCTGGATCTTATCTGAGATTTAAATTTTACCTTTTGTTGGGAAATGATGTAAAGTAATGGGAAGTTTACTCGCTCTATTGTTTCTTAGTTTCCTAGCATAATTTACTAGCAGGCATTTTACTCCAATAAGTGTGAAAAAGGCACTCTTGCATAATTTACCCCTTATTTTTTTTCCGAAGTCTCTACTGCTTTTCCTGAGACCCGACCCGTTTATCTGTAAACTACAAGCAATGGCTTCCTCTTAATTAACTTAGTACTTCCTCTTGATGCTCAATTACCCATAAATCGACCATAATGCACATCAATCTTTGAATAAATATTCTGCTTTAATGAACAATTACGTATATGCATTCAATTATAATAAGTTGACCAACGATCTTGTTTAAAAGGTTCAATTCTTGATGATTCCACCTATGGTAATTCGATTGGATGGCAGCAATGAGGGTAGAGCAACGCAACCCATCAGTGAGAAACCACATCTGGGTCGGACCAACGCCTGTGTTTGAACTCCCCACCTGGGTTTTTGATCGTATGTTCAAATTTGTTTCTTTCTTTTTGTAAGGATGTCAATGGATTGGATTCGAATCAGATATGTTCTCTGTATCAACTTTTTCAAATATTCAAATAATAGAGAAGGAGATGAAAAATCATATCCAAATCTGAAATCTGATTTTTTTTTCATTCATATCCAATCTAATCTGAATTTTGAACCAAATCCACCAACCGGTTTTCAAATGTGAGAGCACTGGATATAATATATTTAACTAAAACTGAAATCAGACCCAAATCCAATTAGATATTTATGTATATCTGAATCCAAATCCAAATTTGATTAGATGTAATTTATTAAATCCGAATCCAATTTTTTTTTTTTATTGAATAACCAATTTTTTCCATATGCAATTTTTTTTAAAGAGTTCAATGAAATCAAATATCCGATTCAGATTCAAATAAGATATATTAGCATCCCTGTTTTCAACATCTAAACTGATAAAACTCAAAAAGTAGCCATTAGGCTTCACCAACCTGGCCTGCCTATAATTGAGGCGGCTTGCGTTGACTACTGCACAATATATATATATATATATATATATATATATATATATATATATATATATATTTTGGGAGAGAGACACGGCGATTCTGATCTTGGCCTTCATCACAGTTATCAGTAGAAAAGCACACGAAATCCAACCTCAGTACGTAAAGCGGAAGGCGAAGCAGGCATTACCTTGAAAAGCATTATGAACAAATGAAAAAAAGCAGAAAGTCATGAACTCGAAAGCATTTGGAAAGCTAATTTTAGAAAAGAAAAGTGGGTTTCCCGGTATTCATGTGTCGCTTACTGTTAGTCTGTTCCTTAACTTGGAGTTTATGGCTTTGCCGGTAATGATTCTCGGAATGGCCGATCGATTTGGACAAGAACTCTGTCTGCTCTTGGAGTTAATGGCACCCCACTTTTTCTTCTGTCGCCCTAAATCCATCTCCATTAACAACCCAGCGTTTCCACTGTCGAGCTAAAAACAGTAACCATAACATCTCCCTCTCTCATGGACAGCCTTGTGCTTTGTTGGCGTGCCTTGGCTGTGGAGCCCCATCCTTCACTGCTGCCTTCTGAGGGATGCCATGTCCTTAATTATGTCCTATGGAAACGATGAGTTAATGAAAAAAATTAGGCAGAGGTTCTTCTGGGTAGCGTACTGCCATATATTTTAATTAATGTTCGCAGTTGCGTCCAGCATCTATCCTCTTCCACCTCCCCCCATTCCCTGCGCCAGGCCCTCTGTCCTTTTCCTCCATGTTGAGTGCCCTTCTCTGCTTGGCATCCTCACAGTTCAAACTTTTTGAACAAAAAGACTTGCAGATACGCCAAATTGTACTTGCTCAAACAATTTTAATGTCATTGATGTGTTTGGTGTTGGGTCGGGTCCAGCCTCAAGTGGACCCGATCCAGCCCGTCACTTAAGTGACGGGCAGAAGAAATAGGAGGGCACCCGATGGTGCCCCTCTCTCTCGACATTACCTCTGTCTCTCTTTTTTAGGGTACTCTTTTGGGGGAAAAGAAGAAGAGCTTGTGTGCTCTCTTGGTGGCTGCACAGCAAGAGGAGAAAAGGAGAAGAAGAGAGGAGAGAAGAAGAAGAAGAAAGGAGAGAAGGAGAAGAGGAAGAGAAGGTTGCTAGCTTGGCTTGAGCAAGATTCGATTCCAACGAGGAGGCGGAACGCATCTCTTCCCAATCNATAGTGGATTGTTTGTGGGTCGTAGTGCCCCGTGGTTTTTACCCTCATTGTTTTGAGGGGTTTTCCACGTAAAAATCTTCTTGTGCATTTGTGATTGCTTGGCTGGTGTCTTGTCGCTTCTTGCATGATCGATTTGGGCTATACTTCGTTGTTGAATCATTGTTAGCATATTCTTGTTTATCCGCGCTTTATCCCAACAAAGTGGTATCAGAGCCAACATGGTGGATAACAAAATTGATTTTGGTACTACCCGTATGATTAGTCTAAATGGGACTAATTATAATTTATGGAAAAATAAGATGAAAGATCTCTTATATGTGAAGGCTATGCACCTCCCAGTTTTTGCCAAAGAAAAGCCCGATTCTAAATCTGATGAGGAATGTGAATTTGAACACGAACAAGTTTGTGGTTTCATTCGACAATTTGTAGATGAAAATGTTTATAATCACATTCAAGATGAAAAGCATGCTCGTAGTTTGTGGGTAAAATTAGAAAATCTTTATGCCTCCAAGACAGGAAGTAATAAATTATTTCTTCTGAAAAGATTGATGAATTTGAGATTTAGGGAGGGCAGTTCAGTGTCAGATTTTCTAAATGATTTTCAGGGGGTCATTAGTCAGTTATCCAGTATGGGCGTTAAATTTGAAGATGAGATTTTGAGATTATTATTACTTGCTACTTTGCCTGATTCGTGGGAGACATTTAGAGTCTCGCTTACTAACTCTGCAGCTAATGGGGTTGTTTTTTTAGAGACTGTTAAGTCGGGTATTCTCAATGAGGAGATGAGAAGAAAATCTCAGGCTTGCTCTTCTCAGATAGAGGTTCTATTCACAGAGAACAGGGGGAGGAGTAAATTCAAGAGTGGCAGGGGCAGAGATAAAAGCAGAAGCAAGTCCAAATCGAGATATAAGAATTTGGAATGTCACCACTGTGGAAAGAAAGGACACATAAAGAAATATTGCTTTCAACTGAAGAAAGATAATAAAATTGGGGAGAAACAAGAGAAGAAAAATGACCGAGATGATAATGTCGCAGCTGCTGCACAACATGAAATGTTTGTTGTTTGTGATGCTGACATGGTTAATGTTGCCAGAGATGATACTTGTTGGCTTGTTGATAGTGGTTCAGCTCTTCATGTTACTTCCCATAAGGATT